>JBBMFX010000021.1:2926104-2939961 GCA_037832545.1 Rhabdalestes septentrionalis
TGTGTGGGTTTGTTTGGGTGGGGGCAGCGCATTTGGCCATGGGAAATTTATATTTAAATATTTGGCAGGGGGGCAATAAGGGGTGCCTGGAGCAATTCTACGGGGGCTCTGGCCCCCCTGGCCCCCGTGTAGAACCGCCTATGCACTCGAATTGGGCCAGAACTTCTGTATTTTCGTCTTTTAGGTTCCACCACTTTTATCTGAGTTCCGGTACTTACTGAAACTGATCCGACGCAGCGACAGTGGCCTGAGAACATGTCGGAAAATTAGAGTTCCTGCACTTATTTATTTCCCACTTCAAGCACTGGTTATAACTTCCCAGATGTTAAAAAATAATGTAGGATTCAAATCGGGCTGGGGCAGGTAAAATGTGTCAGGCCGGCCTGTGCTCGGACACAAAATGCACCGTCTCGGGTCGGGTTTAATTTTTTGGGACTGATCTAAGCTCTAATGGGAAGTAAATGTATTTAGACTAAACAAAAATGTTGGGACGCAGAGCCATTAAAATGCAAGGGAAAGAGAAATGACACACACACAGAGTAAAAAAACACACAAAGTCTCACACACACAGCATTTTGATAAGCATATAAATTGTTCTAAATTGGTTTTGTAGACTATATTTGTTCAGGAATAAAAAAATATTCAGGCCCACACACTGAAGGTGAACACTTTACCAATTTTACAAATGTGGGTTTTATGGCAACAGACACACAAACTTTTTTATTTTATTTGCACTTTTTAGTGATGTGTTGTTATTAATTAATTTTATAAAAATGTTTGTGTGTGTACGTCTAAACTCTTACATGGTTGGATGCCAAAATACATGTCGTAAATTCAAATCAGATTGTCTGGAATGGATGCAGAATATTCTTGAGTCTATAAGGTAACAGTAATATAATCAGATAACCTTTATATTATATAACGTTTATATTAATAAACAGGCTTGACTGAAATATTAGATTTTGTCTATTCTAGTATTATTTTGACTGTGTTAAATAGACTTGCATTAATAAACAGACTGAAATACAGCTTTCATTGACTTAAACTAGAAAAAATGTCATCAGTTTTCAGTGACTAAAACTAGACGAAAATTGTTGTGTAGACTAAAATAAGATGTGTTTAAGACTAATAAAAACTAAAATGAGTGCTTGATGCAAAGACTAGACTAAAACTAAAATGAAGACAGGCAGGCATAAACAATTGTGTAAAACATTCTTTACACAATGCTCAAACAGTTTTACTCAATGTTCATCACTGCTGGTAAGAGTCATAAGGAACCAGTGGCCAGAGGCCAACTGCCAGTCTCAGACAGTAAAAGAAGAATTTGTATTGCTGAATAGAGAAAAGATGCCAATGACGAAACTGGATGTGACAAAACCTAGATAGATTAAATCTGATAGGACAGATACCAGATAACATGCAGCCCGTAAAACATTATACTGGCAGAAACTGGTTATGTGAAGGATTAGTGAGGTGAGCTGTCACCAAATCTTGGTTACCATTATATACATTTGCAAACACAGACACACACACACACACATACAAACACCTACACACACACAAACATGCATACACACATGCACACACACATATGCACACACACACACACACACACACACACACACACACACACACACACCTAAATATTGAATAGCTGATGTTCCAATCTGTTAGTCAGGTAATTTAGAAAAATCTGCTGTCACTTTTAATATATCCTGCTCTAATGCTGTACTGGGAAGGGGGTGATGGATTGGGGGTGTTTAGTGAATTCTGGCTGGAGACATGATAAAATCTGGCAAAAAAGAGTAGATATTGCCATCTCTCATTCTGTATACTTACACTAACACACATTCACATGTTTTGTTTATAAGACCTGCCTTTATATATTTATAAATGTGATCCATTGGTTATATGAAAGCAATTATATGTAATCTCTCTCTTTAAATAACAGTTTTTGTTCTGAAATTGTAGGTTACAGCCCCCCCCTCTCATACAGATACATGGACACACACACACACATATGTTTGTGCTACAGAAATGAAGTCTGCAACAAGCAATCGCTCCAGTTCGGTATGAGTAGTGCTGAGAGGAAAAGAGGAGGGGAGGCAGCCCCTGGGACCCCTGGATTATAGACCCTCTCTCTGGAGGGGTCATTAGCCCGTATGATTATCTAAAGATCCAATGATCCACCACCCTCAAGCCCGCTTTACCCTCTCTCTCTCTCTCTCTCACTCTCTCTCTCTCTGCATACAAGTTCCCTTGGGGATCAGGTGGGGGCTGGAGGGGGAAGTCAATATTGAGAGTCCTGTCATCTGATATCACAGTGTGTGTTTGTGTATGTATGCATTCACACATTGTACACAGGATAAAATGTCCTGACTTTTCCAGATCAATCAGAGAACAAAGTGCTGATTTACAGTGTCATAACTAACAAAAAATGCTCTTTGTGTAGCATTCGTTTTTAACTGCATGATTTTAGTTTGAAATTGAAAGAGTAAAACAACTTCCTTCTGTTACTGAGGTTAGCATTGTTTTTTTTTCTTTGTTTCTGATATTATAAGGGAAAAAAGATATAATGAGATGACATGCAGTTCTCTAATTCATCAATAATGAATTAGAAAGGACATGCATTAATTACAAAACAAAATGTAGATCTCTTTGCTCAAGTGGTTTCCTGGGAAGAAATTGCAATCAGAGAGGTCTGACATTGATTTAAACTTGCTGGCCAGAACGTTCTTGTTGGGTTGCTTGTGTTGTATTGCTTTTAAGCACAACCAAGTCTTTATAGGCATCTTCAGATATCTGGAGCTGAAGCAATGAACAGCTCCAGGGCAAGTTTCTGAGCAGGGACTTCATACTGGGTTGTGGCAACAGGCAACCACCAGGTGGCAGTAGCTAATCAGAAGTCGGGGTTGGCAGGACAACAAAAGTTACCTCTGGCAAAAAGCCATCTTTATATTGGGGATTGTTATATGGGCTAATTAGCACCTGATGTTCTCTTCATTAAGATCACTCAGATAGTCCCACTGAGATACTCTTAATCTCTTGACAGCTTGTCGAAATTATGCCAAACACAGCCATAATTAAGACATCAGCACATACACAAACAAAGATAATATTGCGGGCACTGACTCCCTGACATGCTTCTCATACAACAGTATATTCATACTAAATGCTTGACATACATGTGTTATATTGTTGTAACTGCATGACTTAGCTGAGTGCGAATGCTGTGTGCTCATGAGGCCTGGATGTCCCATCAGCTGAGTCCAACCTCTTTCCTGCCTTAATCGTTCTAGGCCCATTAGTGTACATCCATTAGAGCACTTGTCTGTACACTGTTTTCCTGCCCTCCCTCTCTTTAGGGCACCTTTGAGACAAACAGTGTACAGCTGACAGGACAGGAACAGGTGATTGTGTGTATATGCCTATTTGTATGGAAACTTCTGTGTTTAGGCTTGGGAAAGCAATCCTCCTCAGGAATCCTCACACAGAATTTTTAAATAAATGGTAATAATAAATCTAAACATTTATTTGGCCTTGTGGTTCTAGGAAATATGATTCAGTTGATAGTTATTACAATGCTAAAATGTTCTCATCATTTTTTGTAAATATAATTATTTACAACTGTGGTTCTGGGGCTGAACTTCATATAGACCACATGTTTCTTTTGTGAAAGAGTTTAAGAACTACTACTTTAAACTGCACCCAAAGCTGAACATCTATAATAGGGGTACACTACACCTAGGCCTGCAGGGCTGTTGTCTGGTACAGTTGGGTTAAAAGCCAGATTTATTGGGTGCACCAGACCCTGTTGGACAATGGGCCTCTGGGACCTGAGTTGTGAAACCCATGTCTAGAACCCTCTTCAAAGAACTGGATAGAGACAGAATTTAAAGCAAAACAGTTTTCCATTTTCCCCACTGAAATAATTAGATTCACACAAGTATTTACCTCCTTCAGTTTCCAGTGCACTCTTTTTTTATAGTAAACATCAGAGCTCGACGGGGCCCTGCATGAATGCCTCAACATCAGAAAACCTCACAAAGTGTTTGAGGCTCCAAGACTTGTCCGGCGTCTGATCAAACGTGTCAAAACAACAGCTCATCCGAGGAAACACGGCTCTGGGCTGGGTGCTGGAGTTTGCTCTTTGTTCCAACATGGTGGGTGCCTGGTGTTACATAAGACTTGCACACCTGACTCTGGCACATTAGAGGCGAGGCAAAGGAACATATTTATTTCAAGCACCAGATCAAGCCTCGTCCCTGTGGTAAAATTCCCATACAGTGTCAGCTTCTGAAGATACATTTTTCATAGGGTGCCATGTGCCTCTCTGTCACTCATAGCTGCGGGGCACTGGAACTGGAGGATAATATGAGAGGAGGAGATGGAGGGAAAAAAGTGGGGAAAGATTAAATATTAAAGTCTCACTCTTCCTCAACACCAGGAGCCACTTGTTCGGCGGTCCCAAAAGAAACGAGATAGGAGCTCCAAGATCAAGGGTGGGGCACATGGGTCAGCGCCATGTGGATGTTTGGGGGAGGAGAAGAAACACACAGCCTGTCTATCAGACAAAGCCTAATGATGTCCTGTGGTGTGACTAATCTAGAAAGCTCTTAGACCATGCACTCTGACTGATCAGCAGCAGATCAGAAGTCTGTACTTCTGGCATGTAAGCAGTGACTAATTTAATTCAGGGGAATGCTAATATTGAAATCTAAAGTGGCTTGTTTGATGCAGGTTTGCATTTGAGATGATCATCTATTACAAACTAGCAGACCTGTCAGTCAGGTAGCTGCTGAGGGAGCACTCCACATACGACAGGCTGTCAACATCATGATGCCAGAGCAGGCTGACTTCACTAAGCTTCATGAAAAATGGATCCATATGTGTGAAAGAAATGCTGCCATGAAGATACACGACAGCACACAAATGCAATACAAAACAGATAATAACACTCAGATCACACTTGACAACTCAAGATGGGGCTCAAACAGTGAGAACTGAGGGCAGGCTTGAGCAAAAGAGGGTGAGACAGAGAGAGAGAGAGAGAGAGAGAGAGAGAACGAGAGAGCAAGAGAGTGAGAGAGAGCTGAGAGTACAAAGCCAGAGAGAGATACATGCTGGACTGGTAGAGCTACAACAGCATCTCAACAATTAATATTTGGTGACTAAATAACCTCAATAATGTTGAATTATTTATTTTTTTCTTGACCTTTGAATGCAGAATGATGTCCACATGTATTGGTGAACTGGTTTTATGGATTTATGAAGCGAGTGAGTAGATTAAATCTTAACCAACTGGTAGTTCAGAAACATGTGTTAAGTCATATTAACTATCATACCAGCAATCATAGCACTGTAAAAAATAATTCCACTGCTAAAGGTACAGAAAATGATGTGCTACTTTCCACTGCTTTCGTTTGGCTTTACAGTCCACAGTGATGTAAATGAAATTTGTGTCAGCGAGGTGTTCTTACACTTGAGTATGAGAGAGCAGACAGCAGCGAAACGGTCTCCATTAATGGGACCCTGGCCAAAGGCCTTAAATATTGCATAGCTGACAGAATGAAACATTTCCACTTCTCTGGTCGTCCCCAAGAGCAATGGACATGTGGACCCAAGAGCAACATCGACCTCAGGAGCAGTTATTTTCTTATGAGTGTACATGAACATATTTATTTGGGTTTTTTTTTTCTTTGATAGTAACAAGGATGAGCTAGTGGTCAAATTTAACATGAAATCAATTGACAAATTTTCAGCAAATGATGGTGGCTGTTAATATAAAAAGATAAAAAATTGATGCCAACTCATATCTAAGGAATTATATTGTCAGAGGAAATTGGAAGTGTAAAGAACTTCTACCCCAAAATATTAGCAGGTTTTAGTAAGATACTTAAAATAATCTAACCATATAAATGCTTTATTCACGGGCTTTATACAGCTACATTAAAAAAAACTAACTGATTGTGCAGATATTTATTAACAGGGTTTATGCAGGTTCACAATAGATGGGAACTATATGAAGGTTCCATTAGCCAGTTTTTAAATGAAGTATTGTAATGAGAGGTGAGAACATAAAGTCATTATATCAGGTTTTAAAACATTATATAAAGCTAACATAAAGGTGTTTTAGCTTTATAAACTTGCATAAAGCTAGGTCACTGCATAAAGGTTTTTATTGTATATAGTAAATACATAAAGACAAGTGACTACAATCCATTCCATGGTGTTTTTGTGAGGCCACCCAGTAAAATCTATCTACTATGATTCAGTACCTACTATATAATTAATGTATTTTAATATTTTGATAACGATTGGTGGAAACATTGATGAAACATTTAAGTCAACTATAGCATCTTAAGCCACTCTAATGCTAGACAAGATAAACGCAAACATAATTACTCATTCTTACCTATGTATCTTATCATTATCTGTATGCAAATTAATGAAAGGGAATTGAACCCATGCCAGTTGTGGTTATCTCTCATCAAAAACAAGTTACTTAGCTATAAACAAGACTGTATTCCTTTTTGTTTTACCCTACGCTACATGGCAAACCACATTCTACCGTTGAGATAACAAGCATATATGGCCTTCCCACATCTGAAATGTGCAATAACAAATTAAATAATACAATCATATTAGCCACATTTATAATATGCAAGTCAGCATATAAAAGTAATACCCATCTAATATTTAAGTACAGAAGTCTATATACAAATGTGTGAGGTGATGTAATGATAATAAGAACAAATATATGCTTGAACACATTTAGTAATATAAATTGTATAATTTGTATTAGCACAAGATCAGATTGTACATCCACGGGGATGTTTTTGTTTGTATATAGACAGACAGTAGTATAGATAGTGCTAGTTTGTGAATGGGGCTGTTTTTCTGTTGCAGAGGTGCCAGCGCCTGAGGGAGGGGTGGCCATGAGACAAGTGTCAGTTAACCACAGCAAACTCCTGGAGCTTCAGCAGATGTTCCAATACTGACTGGTGAGGAGCGTTATCAGCGCCCTACTGCTTTACGCACTTAGCTACACCAGTCACCTCTTTTTTCCTACCCTATAAAACAGTGGTGTTTGGGTTCACCAGACAGACACCAGAGTTATTCTAAATTGATCTGTTTGTGAAACACTAAAGCTACAGTTCAGGATTCAAGAATTATAAAATTGATTCATTATCATAAGTAGCTGAAGTTGTTAAATTGTAAACTGTCCAAAAATGTTATTTTACTTTAATCAAGTCAAACCTGGCTGTCTTTTAAGCTCACTGAACAAAAATGAGTGTGTCAACATCAAATTACTATGTACTATTAATATGCAGTGCATAAGGCTTTCTATCAAAACCATGTTTTCCTGTTCTGAGTGCTAATCCACTAGTGTCGTTATCTGGCCATCTACTAATCAATAAGTAAGACGGTGCAGACCCAAGTGGGCTTATAGTGAGACTAATCTTTTTCTCAAGGGAAACCATCAATAATCCTGGTTTTAGCATGGGAAAACATTTGCATAGCTTCAAAGAGTAAAATGTTCCTCTAAACCAAGATGCCCTACTGTGTAAGAAGCTTAGCAGTATGTTAGAAACTTTCATTTCAGTATCATTACTAATGCCAAAGATGGGCATGCTGCAAAAACTGCATATGTTTGGTGTGTACTTGATAGACTTCAACAACACTAACCACATGATTGCTATATTTATCTAAGCTCTCTTAGCTGCACCACAACTAAACAAAGCAGGAGCCAAAACTATCTTTGACCGACAATATTTGCATGAGATGATTCATCAAACGGCTTGGATGTTCCTGGGAATTACTGAGTCCTGCCAGTAGTTCCTCTTTTTCAGACATCTTGAGGTGTTAATCTAATCATTTAATCAAAAGCTTGGTTGCTGGCATTGTCCCATTCCCACTTACAGTGTGGTGCTTCTTACTGCTGTTGTTGTTATTGGGCGATGGGGCTAATTAGCTCTAGGGCCCAAACATACCACACTTTGCCTGCCTTGTATTCCACACCTGCTGTAACTGGTAAAGTGGTGGGCTTTACAATGGCAGCAGATTGTGCTATTTTTTGTCTGCTGGGGTAAAGAAAGAGTAGGCTCCCTTTCTGCCAGGGGCTCTTTTATTCAACACCAAAGTCATAAAAAACAGTTTGCCTTTTTAGTCGCTTCATGCATCTATAGTTGTAGCAAGTGGTGTGGTAATTTTTTATAAACAGTACACACACACACTGAGATGCTGACTGTCATATTATCTAGTTTCAAACACTGTTTTTTTTATCTGCACGCTTTTTATCCTTGTAAACATGTGCATAACAAAGAAAAGTCAGTTAACAGTGTGTAATTACATATAGAAATGCAACACTGTGGTATTGCACTCATGCACACCTCCAACAAAGTGGAGACCTGTGGGGAGCTCAGTAAAACCCTCAGTAACCTGACCCTTGTGCTCTAAGATGAAGGAGTTTTCAGTACACTTAAGGATCAGTACACTTAAGGCTTTGCGACATGTACTGTAAGTACAACCATTCATAACAAAGATCATAAATCTATGTTAAAATGTATAAAGACTGATTTCAACCGATTTTTATAAATGCTGCTTTCATCAGTATTACCCCACTTGTTTGAATGAGCATTTATACATGTTTTAAGACATTTCTAATGTAGCTTCATCAATATAGGACTTGAGCGAAATGTTACCTCATTTATTCTGCAGTGACAAATCTGAAGTTCATCTTGCCACTGTGCGAGATTTAAGCAATTTAATTTAGTGATATTAACAAGAAGAATGTTATATTTTCTTAGTATATGAGCTGGTCCTACAGCCTTCAAAAAACAACAACAGATCATAACAACATATCTGTTTCCACGACACTGGTTCTACCATGCTGAGCATGGCCTTTCCATTCACAGATCACAAAAATCCCAATGAAACAAAGCTCAAAGATTGTCACAAAGTGTGGCTAAGTGGTGCTGATTGATCGAAAGTCTGCCAGATCAGCCGTCCCGCAGGGCTCTGCTCTGTGATCCAGGTAATGTTGGAACACGGCTGGCTGGCCGGGCCTCGCTAACAAGAGCACTGTCTCATCCATCTTGGGGAAGTGTTCCATGGTATGTATTGATCCAAAAGGGGAGCAAATCCCAGAAAAGCTGTTCCTTGATGGACCCCGGACCATGTGGAAACAAGGCTCTAGAGACGTCACTCTGCTGCCCTGAGACGACACAGAACACCGTAGGATTCAGTGGGTGATGATCTGAGAAGATGTCACTGAGCTTTAATACTCCTCCAGCACTGCTGACTTCCATTATCTGGCTAAGCGGATTCACCTCAGGGGCTCTAAGTAGAATCAGGGTGGACAAATTTCCAGTATCCGGTCAATAACATTCACAAGTAATCAGGAGCCCAGCGAAGTGCACATGCACATATTGGCACATGCTTCAATAAAACCACAGCAGCAGATTTGAAAATAATACCCACCATTAATCAGAGATCATTATCACAAACCACAGGTTTGCTCCAATAGTTGGTCACATTAGCAATCAGTTCAGCAGTGAATGGAACATGAGGGACAGACCATAGACATAGATCATTAGTGACCAACCAGCCAAAACTTAGCTTACTATGCAATTCTTAACCCTCAGATTAAAACAGTAAGGGGGTGTATTAGGCCAATAGTATGTACATATTTGCCTATATAGAGCTAAAATTGGGGTTTCAGGAATTTACACATATATGTTACATTTCCACTGATAAATTGCTGGGCCTTTCTGGTTTATCTCAGCATATTGAAATAAACTCCCTAAAGAAATACATTCATTTTGGAGGATGTAAATATTTTTTTTTCCTCTTAAAAAAGAATAAAAAACAAAGGCCTAAAGCAGGCACATAGACAGTGGACAGGCTACTGAACTGAACAGAATAGTTCAGATAACCCGCCAACACACAAATCTCAGATTTGCAACTCACCTGACACCAAAGGAGAAAAGACAATGCAGGATGCCACGCGTCAGCAGTGCAGAGGGTGTACCTCAATAGAAGGCCAGTAACAGGAGAAAACAAAAGTGTGGAGAAAGAATAAAGAAAAAGAGGATTCATTTCTATGCATTGACAGGTTTCAAAGTGGCAGCCCAAGGAAGATAGAAACAGAATAGACTAGCAGACATTTAAACGCTCAGTGATATTGTGCACATCCACCATTTGCCATCTTTCTCTTAGCACTTTCCGTTTTGTCTGCAGAACTTGATAGCACAGCAGATGAGTTCTAGTGGAGGAAAAGGGCAGTTTATATCATCTGATTCCTCATAGTTGTGAGATCCGGATGTGCTTACTGGTGGTGTATGTGCTTAGAAAAGTCTTAAGTGCCTTCTGAGGGATGGTATACCCATGTTTATTATTGAGAAAATATGTCACATCATTTTGCCGCAAGAAAATGTGAAAATCTGGCTAAAGTGCACGTCTGTAGCTGATATTTCAAGACACACTTGTGGTCTCCACTCTTCATAATTTCATTCCTTATCATAGGTCACAGAAACACTCTGTAAACTTCCTTTCAAAATTTCAGGAACAACCAGCTTTTCAAGATGTTTCCACTCAAAAGATCAAGTTTTTTTCATCAGTCTGAAATGGCACTTTAAGAATAATGGCACTTTAAGAATAATGGCAAAGCCTGCACATTGCGTTTCTTTGCTGGAAATGTCAGCATTCATCCACACTAAAACTGTGTCAGAAAATGGTGCAAGTCAGTACAAGTACAATTTTAAATATCATAAACATGAAATAGAAAATATGTGAACATAAAAGCCATTTTTTTAAAATAACAGTCCTATTATGTAGCTGTTAAATTTGTGTTGGTTAGAGAGGTTGTGCAAGTGCTGCCTATTGTGATATAATCCTAAAACCAGGACTTCAATTAGTTTTTAAAAACCAGAGACATACAATTTTCGTTTAAGAACTGGCTTATTGTTTAAGTCTTACATCTAAATGACTTTCGATCAGCTGAATATCCGTCACAGTCATTTTAGGTACATTGTAGCTAGGCAGCCTTTTTGACTGTTGTCACAACAGTTTTTGGATGAAGCAAGATAAATATAGTTTACTATAAGCGTTTTCTCAGCTTATAATTCGGTCACATTAAAAATTTTCTCTTATAATTGTGTAGTTATGCATTAACAAGGCATGCAAAAAGAGTGTAACTGCCTGTTAACAAACTGCTCATTGGCAGGCATGCAGTGTAACTAACCACTGCATGCAGAGAAGGCCAAGCATAAGCTCAAAGTGCAGCGGACTGACACAGAGTGTTAATGATTGCTGTGCATGGACTCATGTTGGTCCAGCATTGTACTGCACTTGTAGTTGGCTGCAGTGGTCCAGCAGGTTCCATTGTGTCTCCACCCCCATGCCCTGCTGGGAACAAGGCCTGGGGTCAAAGGGGAAACAATGCACCAATAGAGAAGACTTGTTCTACAGCTGCCCCCCTTTATCCCCACCCTCTCTGAACCAAACACAGCTTTGTGTCTCTTCACAGGAAGAACTGAAACACAGCATCACACACAAACACACATTGTTTTGGGCTATGCGGGCTGTTGTGTAATGAATCTAGGCTAAGCTGGTAATTAGGAGGGGACAAGTTACCCCCGTGGCCCAAGCCTGGTCACTCAGACTTGGCCCACAGTTCCAGTTCCCCAGATGACAGAAGTTCACGTGACTCTGGTGGGGCAGCCCTGGAGGCAGAGGGTCCCCCGACGCCCATCATATGGCATGCCCCGAAGGGGTGGAGAAAAGAGCAGGAGGGCTGATGCAGTCATTACACGATCTAGCCAATGAAAAGAAAGCTTCAAGTGGTGCTTAAAGTGGCTTTCCCCCAAGATAACAACCTCACTCATCCATCTCATGCTCTTTTTTTCTTTTGGTTGCTGTTTCAGGTGCATTTTACAATGTCAGCACTTAAACCACTTTTTTGCATTTTTTAAACAAGAGTTTGATGGAGTTTAAGCACTGGCTAAGTTTCAAAACGTCCTTTTCTCTTTGGTTTTTAATATGGCCAATCAATGGGAAGCCTCAAAAGCAGATCATTTTAAAAGGTTTTTTTTTGCGATATCATAAAACCCATCACTTACAAATATTTGTCTATTTGGCATAAAGTAATTTAGCACTGCCCATTCAAACAAAGGTCCTTGTGAGAATTTTAGTATCTTTTTTGAATTAAAAAAACAACTAGAACTAATTTACATGTGACTGTCAAACTTTTACCACAACATTAGGGATTTCACAGGAGTACACAAGTTTTCTTAAATTTGAATGCACATTTTTATAAGGACATTTTTTTCAAGTAAAGAACAAGGTAAAGACACTTTTTGTCTTTAACTGTATACATAATGAAAAGTGTAGCAGATGTTTTAAAATGAAATAGAAAGTGATAATAAAAAATAGAGTCGTTTTTTTTTCTTAAATTCTGCAGCAAAAATATCCTGTATAATTCCAAATTCTGAACGGCTGGTCATGTTTGATAATATAAAAAAATTATTATGCATTTTTCACAGGGAGGGGATGTAATAAGAAAACGATGTAAGATATGGACTCTTTAACTATATGTTGAAAGAAGTCATTAATTAACCAAGAACTACTCATTGTACCACTTTATACATTAAGTCTAGTGTAGCCAAACAGAGCAAAAGATGGGAGGAGAATTTCAATTTCCATGTTGGTTAGGCAACCTGTGTTTGTGCTGTGAGAAATAGAGAGTAGGTGGTGGAGGTGTTGAAAAATGTTCAATGCTATTTTTGAAACGAACAATTGAGAAAATTGCATGTGACACACAGACAACAGCAAGACATCCATCATCTGTTGCACTGAATGTTTTTGTACAAATTTGAATGCTCCTTTCACAGACTCGTTTCACTTTTTTCTTCCCTAGAAACTTCTCAGATAACAAACCCACCCAGCCTCTTCAGTGATCCCAGTCTGAATGGTGTTACAGTTCTCAGTTTTACCGGATGAATTACTTCCAAATATAACTATTGTCATCACTAAACTGATATTCAGCTTGTATTGCAACCTGACCAGCTCCTGTTTGTTTTTCCTACTAATTAAGTAAGCTCATCAGCAGCAGCAGCATTATTTCTAAATATTTGCTGGATTTTACATGTCAGAACAAAACAAATTATAAATGTGTGAGTTTAGAATTGAACTGAACCAATACATGCAGCGGCAGGAGTGCAGCAAGTAATCCTGACACAACTTTTAGAAAGCCAAACACATTGACCAATCGCCACACCTCCATAACTATTTGTGTCCCTACTCAGCGAATGCAGCACATGTTGAAAGCATGCTGAAGCCGCTGGTGTGGTAAAGTTTACAGAGAGGCGGAGGGATTGCCCCACTGCCCTCTGGAATGCCCTCCTGATTGTGAGAAAATGTAATGAAGCAGGACTATTCATTATACATCAGCAACATCATTTATTCATCTCCCCTCTCTGTCTGTAAACATGCCTACAGCCTCTGATCGGCACTGCCACGACCCATGCTTGTGTTGTGTGTGCTTGTGTATTTGTGTGGGTTTGTGTGTGTTTGAAGAAGGAATGTGTGTTTAAACCTTAGCCTCCTGTCTCGCTATATCACATTTCTTACTCTGTGCCTGTCTGCAATTGTTCAAAATTATTGATGGTAGTCTCTGAAATCAGTGAGGACACTGTGAGTCGGGCTGCATAAATTATTTAGGCAAAAAGTCAAAATGATTATTCGTCTACTTGTCAGGTTAAACTGTGCTGCAACACAGGACACTCTGTGTGTGTGTGTGTGTGTGTGTGTGTGTGTGTGTGTGTGTGTGTGTGTGTGTGTGTGTGTGTGTGTGTG
>JBBMFX010000021.1:2951542-2964042 GCA_037832545.1 Rhabdalestes septentrionalis
TTTCACAGGCATTATATATACACATATATGTAAGTATTATATTTTATTATATAAGTATTATTATTCTTTTTCAGAACAAAAATGACAAAGAACCACATTTTACAAAATTTTTCATAATTAAACGTTAAATTTTTTCATACGCACACACTCACATTGCGAACCATACACTGCAAGGTTCATTATAGAACCAAAAATGCTCCTTCTTTGACACAACTCCGGTGAACTCTTTATACCACCTTAATTTACAAGCGTTATTGTGGTTAGTGAGGAACTAAATAAGAGAGGGCCAAAGTCTGTACGTTTGAGCGTGTTGTTGGGGGTGGTGTGCAGGGTGCAAACGCAGTGACAGCAGTGAGATCCATGCTGAAACACTAGCCGACCCCGGCGGGCCAGCCACACAGGCTGCGAGTGGGCTCTAGCTCTGGGGAGGATAATTGGAGCAGTGCAGGCAACATATGGCCAAGCAGGGGAGCCTGCTGCTGCAGCAGCTGTGGACTGGTGCTGGAGATCAGAAGCACATTAAAGAGACTGTCCCCCTCCCTGCCCCCCTTACTCACTCTACACTCCCTCACTCTGTACTCCTCCTCCTGCTCCCATCCTCTCTCTCTGCAAACACTTATTTAAATGACAGCTCTTAACTGACCCACCAACCCTCCCTCCACCACCCCTGCTCGCATGCCCCCGGGCAGCTCTTAATGCAGAGGTAGCATGAGAGAGAGAGAGAGAGAGAGAGAGAGAGAGAGAAGGGGTGCCAATAAACTTTTCTTTTTTCATCTCACTCTCTCTTTGCTTTCCCTCTTCATTTTGCAAATCTTGCTAAGATGTAGAGAGTGTGAAAGTGATGGTTTGTTATTTTTCATCTTCTCTTTCAGTACTTTCTCTGTCATCACTTGCCCCTAATGTTAAATCACAGTGAACAGCAAAGTTGATGTGAAATATATGAGGCTTCCTGTGAAACCATAAGCACATCAGACTGGCTGGGGAGTTCAGAAAAGAAGAGCAATAACATTTCTTATATGAATACACACACATACACTCTCTCACACACAGGAGGGTAGGATAATTCTTTTAAAGTAGACTGGTCCAAAGAAGCAGAGCCTTAGGGCAAAAAAAAAAACACATTCTATGTAGGTGTAGGGAAAGAAGTAGATTCAGAGAGAAAGGAGATAAGTGTGTACCTAGCCCCACAGTGGAGGGGTGCTAGACACAATATCTATCTAGATTGTTGGCTTAAAATCTAGACATTTATAGACAAATGTCTACAGTTACAAGGATATACATACCTGAAATATTAATGTATCTTCCTCTGAGAGAATCACTGTTAATTCTTCGTCACATGCATATTTATACAAGTACAACACACAGTGAAATGCATCCTGAACTTGTATAACTATACACGTGACACACAACGTATCTTGAACCTTGAAAAGTGGCCTCTTGTAGCAGGATAATGCTCCCTGCCAAAGATGCCACTTTTCAAGATTAAAGATACTTTATTTTTCGCAATCATGAACACCATTGCTTGAAGGGGTGTGCTTAGTCTGCAACAAGGTTTACACACACACACACACACACACACACACAGCCATCCACATAATGTAAAAGAAAACATGGATTATCAGACCAGGTTTCCTTTGTCCATTTCTAATTGTTCCAGTTTTTAAAACTTGCATGTCCATTTGCAACTCTTATTAGTCCGTGTATGTGTATGTATGTGTCAGGTAAATTGATATAAAACAACTACAATCAAATCAATATGGTTCAAAGTTGAGGAACAAGATAAGCTTTACATCTAAGTTCATAAATATATTTGTCATAAGAAACAACTGCAAAACATTTTAAAAACTTGCCGATTTTTTTTTTTTTTACCTCAAAATAGTAGAAATGTATGTGTACATTATTTACTTGACATCTTTGGCATGTTCCTAATTAAACCTGCAAAAAACTGTTTAAAGGAAGGTTTATATTTCTCTCCCATTGTTTCTCTTAAAAGGCTTGTATGACCCCACTATGTGGATGTTGTTCTTCAAACTGGCAAACTCTCGCTATATTTTCTTTAATTGCTAATTAATAGCACTAAATTACAGCAACCAAGGGAATGTTTTAAATAATGTTAGTATGCAAGTTATGAAGCAGACTAATCTGGATTAGTTTTATGGTGCATACGTGTAATTATGCAAAAAGCCTTTTTTAAATTATCACCAAACCAAAACTCTTTTCAGTGATGTATTCTGAGGTTTGCCTTTCTCCCATTTAACTCATTACAATAATTTCAACATAATTTTAGTAATAGTAATGATAAGTTGAAGAACCTCCAATGCCCTATGTCAGTGATGGGTTTATTTGTTTGAACTCTCCAACCTAAGGATCATTTAGGAATCTTAATCTGTAATTCTTTTATGGAAGAAAAACTTTGCATACAGTAATGTCTTCATAATTTTGATCCACTAAATTCCCACTCAAAAGCTTGAAATACTTCATATTACTTTTAACTCAAAGTATGACACAAGCAAAGAATTTAATACATTAGATTAACTCAAACAATTAATTTAATTAACATTAGTCTGTGAGTCTTCTGTAGGAACTCAAAGGCACAAAGCCACTTCCTGCTCCAACCAACTCCCATGATAATTGCATAGTCCTACATGGAATTTACATTGGTGCATCACAGAATATTGTTCATGTTTCAGGAAGAGAATAAGCCACAGAGAGGAGGGGCCCTAAAAAAGACCTAGGAAAACAGAATTCAAAAGAGAAAGGGACTACAATTGTTCCGGTGGATGTGAGCAGAGGAAAAAAGAACAAAATCTGATATTTGAATAATTGATAATGAGGTGATGTTTAATAATTCACTTGAACAAATCAGGGAATGTGGTAAGTTATTAATCTTTTAACCGCACACCTTGGTCCAACAGGCTAAAGCATTATGTGAACAGACTATGGTGCAGTGGCCCCAGGTTCAGGAGTTTTGGGGGAAAGAGAGCTCCCCTGAATGTTCTGAGGTCCCGCATGCACTCAACTCTACTGAACTACATTCTTCATATATACGAGTATTCGTATATCCTGCTTGCCAGTGTATCAAGTCATCTTAGAAAAAGGAACTGAATCTCTGTTAACTGAAACATTCAAATGTTGTCTAAATTCACATCTGTCAGTGGGGTTTTTAATCAGATTGTGTAGTCATGAATTAGTTATAAAGATGAATCAGAGATCTTCGGGAAAAGAGCAGTCGTTTTATTTGAAATGTCAGATTTACTTGAAGTGAGCACACATGATCGCTTGTGACATGTTTTTCACATCCTAAACATGCACATTACACCATCAACCCTTTGTGCAAAACCCTAAAACTACATTATTCTATATTTTTACTAATCCTTTGAGTAAATGTTGAGCTCACATATCACAAATTATAAGACTATATAGTAGGAGCCCATAACAATGTGTAAGATGGGAAGGGCAGCTAAAAGCATTGTGTTCATCAAGGCTACATGTGACGTGTTACAGTATAAGGTAACAAAGTCTTCTTCTGATGCAGCTGATTGAGCAGGGGGTGCATCTGCTCCATGCAGAACCTCTCACCCAAGCCAGGATCAGATGAACAGATGAGAAAGAGGAGCAAGCGAAGTGCTGGGCACCTGCGGGACACCGCCCTCTGCTCCCACTTTTCCTCTGTCTGCAGAGCTTTGCCCGTTGCCAAGCATCAGCCATGGCGTTGCCAGGCAAGCCCTGCATTATTAATGGTACAGCATCAGGCACATTCTGTCCCTCCCCACATTTAGCCTCAGCATTCAAGGTGGACACTGTTCTGCCAAACACACCAGCACCAGCATAGCTTTCAGACCTCTGTTATTAAATCAGCAAACCTATCCGCAGCTTTAGAAAGTGTTAGTGCACCCTACTTTTAGCACTTGATTCTAAACTTGAGGTATATCAAATTGACTTACCTGAGCACCAAAGCAGCCTGACTTGAAATGTGGGCCCCTGTGCTGCTTCTCCTATTTAGATGCCCCATCTCCCAGGTCCACTGCTGACTGATAGGCCTTGGGATTTGCTCCAAAGTCTTATAGGAAACCACCTCCGAAGTCTCTTGTAATCTTGAAACTAGAAATCAAAGAACACTGGAGCTCAGTTGTTGTCCAAATTGCAAAGTGCAAACTCCGACAGTCCATTGAGACAGGAGCAATCATCCTGGCATTTCTAAATGGATGTCCAAGTAAAGCATCCTAAGGCCTAGCGAGGCTTAGAGGAAACTGGCAAGAGCAAGCCACTGCTTTGAAAGCCAGACGGGAGTGTGTGTGCAAGGGGAAGAGAGTGGCTGGAAGTTTATATGTGTTCTCCCTGAACCAGGGGACTGAATAAATAATACAATAGATATTCCTCTGATGAAGTCTCACCGCAGCATTCATAATTATTTCATTGTTGCTGTAATGAGAGCAGCGTCCCGCTGCACCATGCACTGTCAGGTACGGGTGCTGTGCCTCCAGGCGGACTACCACAGCACCTACATCAGTGGACAAGACCAATGAGTTACTGTCTACCAGACCAATGGTCATCTTTTGTTGTGCCAATAAACCCGCACAGGGTAGAGAAGTTGTTAATGTTCCCAGTCACATGAGCCTTATACCTGTGAAGGTTTCTTCTATCTCTGGGGCCAAAATCAAAATTTATTTTTCACACAGACGTCTCAAGCAAGTCAAAAGACAAGTTCCTAATCTTAAGATAATTTTAAAGAAAATTTCTCAAGTCCAAGAAAACATATCCTAGCATCCTAACTATACAAACAGCTAATGATGGTGTTTCATTTTTTGGATGTTCAATGTATCTTTATTTATGTTTTGTATTCCCGAATGCTGATATTTGAAATGTCACCTGTTAGATCTGCTGTGGTGTCTGCAATGTATATGTTCTGTATTTTGAGCAGAACAAAGTGTAATTTGACAGTCATAAATATATTTTTGCAACGGAAAAAAAAGAATAGCATACAAAAAATGAAATAAGCACAAAACACCAACCGGTCCATTAGTTATTCCAAATGGAAAAATTATTTCAACCAGGACAATTTTAAGTAACACTTAATTCTAGCTCCATTCCAAACAAAAGACACAGGCACATCAGTGAATTTGTATTACTGCATATACTAAATATTGACTGAATTTTAAACATCACAAACATCACAGCAATACTATGACTCTAATATTATGATACTATGAATTTAAGACAGTAAATAGAGGAGAGAAATGGTCTTAAAAAAGAATAAAGTAATGGTCTGCTTTCCCTGAGCCCCCTCTGGGGCACTGTTATGATCTATCAAAGCAGAACCAGGAGCTCCTTAAAGCCGTGGTCAGACAAGACATGGGAGGAACAGCCTAGAGCTGAGTGGAGCGGGTGTCTTCTATACGCTAATCCTGTTAGCATTGTGAAGAGGAGGCCATGAAGCACAATGGCACCCCATCATGCACCAGCTGGGTTCCTGTGTGCACCCCCCATGGGCCCCCCGTTTCAGAACAACCCCCACTCCCCAGAGGCACCAAAAACGTAGTCTTCTCTGTTTCTCCCTACACTGTGTTGCTCAGTTGACCACCTGCATGGACCCTCCCTACCAATGACTCTGAAAAGACACCTCTAGAGCTCCATATTTTCATACAAAGTGTCACATCTGAGTTTAAAATTTCAGACCAAAATGTATGGGAAGGATTTGTTTTTCAGCAGTGTCACACAGTGCGTGGAAAAGTGAATGCATGCACAGAGCTCCAAGATCCCAAAGACAGAAGATAACCAAGTTAAACTACTACTCCATCTTCACAGTGGAAATGTTGCAGTCTCACAGGCATTTATACTCTGCTATGGTCAGCATTCTTTGACTCAAAGCATTTCTACACACGTTATTTCACCCTTTCTCCATTCCTTCAATCTCAAATTCATTATCCACACCACTTCAAGAGGTCTGCAAATCCTTTACGCACAAATATACTGATTCTCTTCAAAAATCAACACAAAACAGACCAACAATTAACACAGCAGTACTTTGAAGCGCTGGGTACACAAAGAATGCCCAATCAAAATAACTAGTGAGACAGCAATATTCCATTTAAAGAAGAGAAACAAGGGTGAAAACAGAAGAGAAGGGAGACAAGAAAGGATAGAGGTGCATACTGAGGCAGCGGCTATGAGAGGGGCGGTTTGTGACCTCTAATTAGAAAGATAAACCCACATTGAAGAGAATCAATGGGAGAGCATCACTCGGAATTTCAGGCCGCATGCTGAACGCCCTGCATAAACATATTTGGCCTCAAGCAAAGGCATTAATATTTCAATAAATAAAGAAGAAAGGAGATCCAAGACAAATGTTTGAGCTTTTGGCCCTTTTCCTCTTTTCTGTGTTTCTCCTTTGGCTTCTAAATAAATGCCTGCCAGTATCTACATGTCATACAGCACATCTGTCTCCATATGTCATCCCTGTTGTATGGAAAGCTGTTGGGAGTACAGATGAAACAGAACTGCACAATTCTCCACAGCTTTGGAAGAAGGAAAAAAAACAATAAAAAGGCCCATTCCTTTCTTTGCACTGTTCTGAAACACTGGAGACAGAAATGAAACTGAAATTTACATATCATTAATCTGCCTTCCACTGTTCACTGGTATATTTACATCATTTTGTTTGTTTATTTGTTTTTTCCCTTTGTTTACTCTACTCTATTCTTGTAGAGCAAAAAATAGTGGATATCAAGTGTGATTACATGCAAGTTTACAAAATGTAAGAATTGCATATTCAAAATTACAAATGATGTAGTACAAGTCAGGCTACTTGTGTTGTTTTATTTGACTCTTAAGTGGCTCCTAGCTCAGAAAAGGAGCTAACTTCTACCATTCTCTATCCTTCTGAAAATGGGCTACTACACAAGGTCACTTTTAAATGAAGTTCCATTTAGAGACACTGACACAAACAAAAATGCCATAAGAGTTTTACATTCTGCTCAAATCATCACCACTACCATGTCTGTCTCATTATGGTCTTTGCCCAACCATGAGGTCCAGATTGTGGGCCATGGCTGCAGGGGTCTTAGGTGGGGGGTCTTAAGGCCCAGCACCCTGCTTGCTCTGGAACAAGTAAACAGGCCTGTACTTTAAAGCTTTTACACGTCAGTTTGGGAGTAGACACACTTTATGTCCAACTGCTGTAAGGCTCGTCTGCATAATTCATAAGCACTCAGTTAATCTATTGATCTGTGCTTTTCCAGAGTTAGTGTGGCCAGTGCTGCCTGGATGAGAAATGGCAGGTAAACCTGGAAGGCAGTGAAAAAAAAGACAGAGAGGAGAAAGCAAAAGAAAGAGAGAGGTATGCCAAATATGTAAAAAAGGAATAAAAGCAATTAGTAATCTATATTATATATTATATATTTTTTTTATCAAATAATTAAATATTTTTAATTAAATAAAATATTTTAATTGACATAAAAAGACAAAGACTACATATGAAATATTGCTGTCATCAACAGGCAAAAAAGGTACACAAGGTTGCTATCCATAACCTCTGCTGCCATGCATATTTCATGGCTCTTTGGCCACTGACCTGTCAGTAAATGAAGTTTTCATGCTCACATGTTGTCCTGTCTTGTCTCATCTTCCATTCTAAAACAGCTCATACTCTGGCATCATTCCTTCTTTTCTGTCAATCCCTCTAAACTCATTAAAAGCAAGAGTGAAGAGCACCACAACACCAAACAATTTCCACCAGGTGCAGCTCTACACATCTCCTTTCAGCTAAAATGCTACTAATTTTCTTGATTTACAACAACACTTGGATGAGAGTGCAGCATGTTTTCCATACCTAGAAGCAGGTCAACATAACAGGATCTCTCTTGAAAAGGACAGGAAGAAGTGTGCCCCCACACACACACCTTTGGATTTGTATCTTTAATTTGTGTTGGCAGTCAATAAAATATTTACCAGGAACCCTAAAGGCAATTACATTAAAGTGTGTAGTTAGACACCCTTTCCCCTCAGCACCCGTGCAGTACGAAGTCGCTGATTTGGTGAATGGTCACAGACCTGCGTTACATTTTACACGCTATCAATAATTAATCAATTGGCATGAAATGGGAAGGAGAAGTCTAACAGGAATGATAGTGACATAGAGAAGAAAGAGGGGGAAGTGAGGTATGTGCCCTCTTCTGCACGCTGCAGAGTTTGTCCATTTGCTCAGCGTACCAGAAGGATTCATTGTGGTGATGGCCTTCCCTTCTGCCTCTCGCCCTGCTGCCCCATGACACACAGACACACCTTACACATAATGGGATGGTCAGTCTACAGTAAAAGTGGACAGACTCATCTGAGAGTAGTACAAGCTGAACAAATGGGTTCAAAGTGGGGTAAAGCGTCTGTATCTGTACTGGACACTGAAAACTGCTGAGGGAACCACATGGGACAACAGGAACCAACATGGACTTTAAAAAAAAATTACAAAGTGTTAACTCTAGTGAGGCATGAAGCTAATACCTAGCTTTTTGTTATTAGATATATTTATGTTTTGTAAAAGCACTGTACATTAACACTCAATAAACATATATAATAAGCATAATGACAGCTACAAAAATTGCAGTCAGTTTTATAAAGAGGGCTCAGCAACATTTAGATTGTCTGCATTGTTTTTTTGGGGTTTTTTTGTTGTTTTTTTTAAATGAAGCCCGAGTATCAAATACAAATGTACAAGCTATCTATGCTGCACAGCCTATTAACTAGAAGAGGAACAGCCAATACAACCAATTCCCCATTCCTGCATTAATATTCATTGAGGAAAATGTTCCATTAGCAATAATCAAGCACTTCCCCAGGCTTGTTTGCAGAAAACTCATCAGGAAAGGGAGTGCAGCTCCATGCTGGCAGCCTGGCAGAGGAAGTAGAGATGACATGAGTAGAGGAGAGAAGACAGATGATGGAACAGGTCAATGCATTTTCAGGTAAGTTTGTGTGGGTGGGCAGATATGACAGATGATACCACTCTGTCCATATATGCAGACCTGCACATTAACCAGGTGCTTTTTGCACTGCAATGACACATTTTTCTGCCTTTACGACTCTCTCTCTCTCCTTCTCTTTTAGTTTGGGGCTGGTGTCCCTGGTGATGGTGGTTGCCAGGGGAGAGGTGGCAGCACTGATATATATTTGAAGAGTGAGTGCCAAGACCCTAGTGGAGAGGCAGACACGAGGGGGACAATGTTGCTGGCAGTGTTTGCCGCTCGGGTTTCCGAGTCAGACTCGCCGAGACTGACTCTTCTATTGTGGGCTTCTATTGTCAGTGTCTGGGGTTTCAGCTCCAATTAGAATGATGGCTATGTGGACTCAATACAAGCCAAAGAAAGACAGCTTGCGTGCGTCAAGTCCTGCCCAAAACTGCACCCTATAAACATGTATACATTTAATATAAAATCAAGAGCTTTTTTAAACTGGTTAAAAGTGCAAAACATTGATCATGGGCTGGTATATTGTTGCACTTCATTAAAAAGATACCCAGATACTGTTCTCAAATATCCAAAATAACTATTATCTGTAATGCCAGTGACTGTATAAGAGCAATGATAACTGAGGGGCTCTACAATCTGGTTGATGGATGGCTTTGTACTTGTCTGACAATAAATATTTATGATAAATATTTCATTGCAGTTGCCATGTCCATTTTGAGCTATTTATGCTCTAATTGGGAATCCATATTGTGGTGTGTACCACAAAGTAAAAGGGCAATGATTAATTCATGCACGAAACTTATATGGCTTAGTATAGAGCAAATACCAGACGGGTCCATGTCGAGTTTCGATTAAGAAAATAAAATCAAACCGTTCAAATTCGACGGACAAATTCGCTTACAATCAATTAAAATATTAGCAGAAGAAACGAGCTATTAGCAGATGAAACGCGCAGTTTGACAAGTAAGGATGTCAAAAAATAGCGGTTATTCGCCTCACTGTAAATCGGCTTAAGGAAATATACCGGTTCTTTGATGAGCGACTGAGAACCGAAGCGCTAGGTGAGCGTACCTGCCACACTGTTCCTCAGTGTAGTTTCGGGCATCCTGCGATCTGTCAAAATTATTTCAGCACTAGTTAAAGCACGTGACTGAATGCAGGGTACTAGGAGTCCTGGGAGGGGGAGTGTTCGGGTTCAGCGCACCAATGGCACTGGAGGAAAGTTGCAGAAGGCGGGTCTGCGAGGAAACCGTTATATTAAGGTGCCTGGCGGAATCCTTACTGTATCAGACTGTTAACGGTCCGCTCTAGGGCGCGCCTCGGCTGGAGTAGGAAGACCTCCTGTAGGCAGGAGCCGTGCCTGTCTCTTCCGGTCACCGCCTCTCGATAGATTAATTTCGTTATTTTTCCGATACTAAGCGGAGTAAAACGGATCTAAACGAGGAAAACGATAAACGACCTTCTCTAAATTCTGCAATCATGATGTCCATGAACAGCAAGCAGCCTTTCAGCATGCATCCCATCCTGCACGAGCCTAAGTACACGCCTCTCCATTCCAGCTCGGAGGCCATCCGGAGGGCATGCCTGCCCACGCCTTCGGTGAGTCTCTCCTCTTCTTCAGATCCTGTATCCAGCAGCAGCTCAGCCGAAACCGTGCCAGGGGTTCAGTTATGATTTCACAAAAGAGACACGAAACTGTGATATCAACTCTTTTTTATCAAACAAAACGTGTATATAACCAACTTTTTAGCTGCTTGAGTACAAAAGATACGAGCGTAACTATTTTATTGGCCAAAAAATGTTTAAAAAAAATACATATTTAAAGCTGCGTCTTGACAATATTTGCGATGTAAAATTAAATGTTGCACTAAGACATAGAATTTGTGTTCCAAAATTAAAATTTTAGTGTTGACATTAAGAAATCTGCGCTATAATAGAAAAAACGCCGATTAATTTAAAGTTGCACTGTGAAATTAGCGCTGTGAAATGAAAAGTGACATGAAATTGCGGTATGACATTTAACAAATGCGTTGTAATTAATAATAGATTTTATCATTGTGAGGTGGTATTTTGCTTGTTTTGCTTTGTTTGGAAAAATAATATATGTAAGATGGGCAAAATGAGAATTTCACTTGGCGGATAAAGATGCAGACGGTGTGATGGCATATAAGTGAAAATATTTTTAGCTCGTCAGTGCTTATGTGTCCTCTCTATTTTTTGCGGTCTTCCCAGCTGCAGGGCAACATCTTCGCAGGCTTCGACGAGACACTGCTACAGAGGGCTGAGGCGCTGGCAGCGGTGGACATCGTGGCGCAGAAGAGCCACCCATTCAAGCCCGATGCCACGTACCACACTATGACCACCATGACCAGCATGACGTGCACGCCCACCTCATCATCGGCGCACCTGCACCACCCGTCAGTGCTCACCTCGCACCACCACCACCACCACCACCACGCGCACCACCAGGCCGCGCAAGGCCTGGAGGGCGACCTACTCGAGCATCTGACCCCCGCAATCTCCTTGGGCGCCATGCCAACTTCCGACGTAGGATCGGGCCACTCACACATGGCCGCGGCCATAAACCACATGCAGCCGCACCACCCGCAGAGCATGAGCATGCATGCGCACGGTCTGGGCTCGCACGCACTCGGCGGCGGGGGCGGCGGCGGAGGTGGAGCCCCGGACTCGGAGCCCGATCCGCGTGAGCTCGAGTCTTTCGCCGAGCGCTTCAAGCAGCGGCGGATCAAGCTCGGCGTGACCCAGGCGGATGTTGGCGCGGCGCTGGCCAACCTGAAGATCCCGGGCGTGGGCTGCCTGAGCCAGAGCACGATCTGCCGATTCGAGTCCCTCACGCTCTCGCACAACAACATGGTGGCGCTCAAGCCTATCCTGGAGGCCTGGCTGGAGGAGGCTGAGCGCGCGCAGCGCGAAAAGATGACAAAGCCCGAGATCTTCAACGGCGCCGACAAAAAGAGGAAGCGCACGTCCATCGCGGCTCCCGAAAAGCGCTCGCTCGAGGCCTACTTCGCCGTGCAGCCGCGACCTTCCTCCGAGAAGATCGCCGCCATCGCCGAAAAGCTGGACCTCAAAAAGAACGTGGTGCGCGTGTGGTTTTGCAACCAGAGGCAAAAGCAGAAAAGGATGAAGTTTTCCGCCACGCACTAGGGGACATTTATAGTTATTTATTTATTTATTTGTTCGTTTATTTATTTATTTATTCCTCGGGGGTAGGGTGAAAAGCAAGAGGGAAGTAAAAAGTGGTGGTGTTGGGAGGGCTGCAGCTCACTGTGAACCGTCCCAGTGACTGGAAACAGCACAAACTGTCCCAGAAGAGGACACTCAAAACGCTCTCAAACATGGAGAAAACAGACCACAGACAGAGAAAGTGTGTGTGTGTGTGTGTGTGTGTGTGTGTGAGAGAGAAAGGAAAAGAGAGAAAGGAAAAAAGAGATGGCGAGGAAGACATCAACTAGTGGCAATTAATTATTGTACAAAAGGGAAATAGAATAATAACGATTATTCTCTTAAATAACTCTT
>JBBMFX010000021.1:2969042-2971765 GCA_037832545.1 Rhabdalestes septentrionalis
TGAATTATTCTTGAATTTTGCGTTAACAACGTGGTTACACGCAGAAATTCATGTGATTAATCGCAATTAAAATGTTAATTCTTTCCAAGCCTTAACGTACATGTATATGACCCCCTTCCACCCAGTGGCAGTTCTTGACCAAAATTACCAGGGGGACCAATGAGTTTTTAGGGGGGTACATATAACCAGTGTGCGAACTACGGTGTACCACTGTGTCTGGGGAGTTATTGCGCGCGTATAGTCCGTCTAGAGCTAAGTAGCGTTAGTTCCTTTCTTCAAGCATGCGCATGTCACGATAAGAAATTTATACTTAAATATTTGGCTGTTCAGTGCAGCGGGGGCATAAAGGGGCCAGGAGCAATTATTCCGGGGCCCTGTCCCCCTGGCAGCTGTGTAGAACCGCCTATGCTTCCACGTAAATGTTTGAAAAAATGTAAGAATGTACATGATACACTATGGAAATCACCGATCGCACAATTCTGCAATTTCACCCACACCTGAATGCGTTTTTTATGCTTGTGCACAACTTTTTAACACCCGAGTGAGACAGTGTGCTGTGAGGGACGCACCACCAGCGTTTTAAAGGTGTAGGAGAACGAGGTGGTCCTGGAGTCCCGGGAGTGCATCATGTGACTGAGGTCACATGATGATCTGTAAAACTGACCGTCCGGCGAAAATTTCGCGAATAGGCCTCGACACCCCACGCGCTCCGAACGCGCGCGGTGATCCGTGAAGCGTGCGCCGCTCTTTCGGCCCGCGCCGTCACGAGTCGCCCTGAGCCGCATGTTTGTTTAATGAGGATGGATCCACAGCTCCTCGGGTGCAGGATGTTTCCCCACACCGGAGAGAAGCGCTGTGGAGGAAAGCAGGGATCGAGACAAGGGGGGGGGGGGTTGGCTGAGTGAGACAGAGGGAGAGAGAGAGAGATAGTGAAAAAGAGGTAGAGAGAAAAAGAGACAGAGAGAGAGAGTGAGAGAGAGAAGGAGAGGGAGAAGTAAGAATGAAAGAAAGTAAGAAAGAGAGAGAAAAGAGAATGACAGAGAAGAAAAGAGAAGAGAGAAAGAAAGAACGAGAGAGAGGGGTATCAAAATGAGAAAGAGTGGAGAGAAAGAGAGAGAGAGAGAGAGAGAGAGAGAGAGAGAGAGAGAGGGAGAGCGAGACAGAGAGAAGTTGGAATTCTTTCTGAGGATGAAAAACTTTTGACAAATGGAACGGACCGCTGATTATTCGTTGCATACAGATGAGATCTATAATTATAGACATGCTCTTTAAGCATTTGTACAAAAAACATGGTGTTGATATTCAGCACAGTGATGTTTTCAATTAAATATTTCAAGTAAATGGTGTATCTGTCCACACTGGCGTTTCAGGACCAGATTTCAGCACCACGGACAGCAACTCAACGTCTCAGGTGTCACTGAAAGGATCATTTAACACAGACACACGCACAAACTCGGGCGTACGCACAACTGTGTCTTATATGGCTGAAGGCTAAAAATATTTATGATAGCTATTTTTTTTTTCTAAGAAACAAACTGACAAACATGTGAATTTCATTCCGTTTTCCTGAATGTAAAAAATAATTTTCGTTTTCTCATTCCAATCTTCCCCCTCAAACACAGCGGACGTATCCACTGAAATGCGATGAATATTGATTTGCTTCAGGGGAGCGGCGTGATTCAGTAAACACTTGTGTAAACGTGCGCGCTGAAACTATGCCTTCAAATTACAGAGAAGACATAATGGTATATATACGTTTGTGTGTGTGTTTCTTTTTTCACTCTTGGCCTCTGAAATCAGGCCAGGGGAGCATAAATTCATTCAACAAGCACAAACCAGTCCGTCACATAATTTCCTCGTCCAGTTCAGCTCCAAACAGACGAGTGGCTATCAGCCTTAAGCATTTATATTTAAGGAAAATGTTCAAAGAAATGCGTATAAGCTTCCAACCATGTCCCATACATAATTTATTCAAGATTGACAAGATAGCCTAGACTGGTCCGATACAACGCGAAATCCCCCGTTTACAGCCGGACACTAGCTAAACATATTCGTTTAACTGAGGTACAAATTTAATTAAATTAAATTCGTTGATAATGATCGTTTATGGGGAGGCATTTCTCGGGGAGTCAGCACAGTCCTGTTTTAAACAGTATAAATCATGAAAGAGCCGGGCAGACAGGTGGAGGAGTTCAGAACCGAACCCGGGGAAGGTGAAGCCGCGGTTGGTCGGCGCGATCGGTGTATGCCCGGCTTGTTTTCAGGACCGGTGCGCCTGCTCTTTGCTGAAGAGGCGCGCTGTTTTCTTATGTTGGCCATGAATAATGCACGGCTCGAAAGGCCGCCGGATTTCCAGTTAAACAGCAATTTGCTTAACCAGTGTTTCCAGTCTCCGCAAGCAGCGCGGCGGAGTCGCGAGCCGGACGGACTCGATTCAGCGGAGGAGATTCGGACGGGTAACCAAGAGCAGATTGTCTGCATCTGTACCAGACAGCACAGGCCGTCCTGAAGATCTGGTCCAGACGAACATGACCCAAATTTTCCATCTCATCTCCATAATATAAATCTGTGGTCCGCTCACATTCACTTTCAGCAGTGAAGGGATGTTGCTGATTTGTCTTCTACAAGGCCAAGTAAAGAATGAATAATTATTATATATGTACTTTTGTATATATGTATGTATTTATATGCACGTAGGTATATGGATATGATAAATATGTATA
>JBBMFX010000021.1:2981018-2998870 GCA_037832545.1 Rhabdalestes septentrionalis
TAGATAGATAGATAGATAGATAGATAGATAGATAGATAGATAGATAGATAGATAGATAGATAGATAGATAGATATAACTTTTTCTATCCGTCCCTGGTCGAGTGGCCCTAAACGCTGCAGGAATCAGATATGAGTAAACACAGTCCTGGCGGCCCTCACCAATTTTTATTCATAGAAGGGATAAATATTTCATATCTTCTAAGGATACCTTTTGTTAACAGAATTACCCAACAAGCGCCCCGCGATGAATTCGATTTCCGTGCGCAATGCCAGTGGGCGCGCGCAGGCCTGGACCGGCCCACTAAGTCGGGTAACTTCTAATAAAGGGGGTAGGACGCCGGGGTCCAAATCTGGCCTCGCTGATGCTGATTTCGGAGCCGTCTAATTCTCAACAACAGACCCAGACACTCCTTCCCTGGCTCTTTCAGACCATGAATAATGAATTGATAAGCTAATAAGTGGGTAAACAATGAGGATTTGAAGCTCCCTGTAATTACTGCAGCTCTGCAGCCGTGGTCAGGGAGGAAATGTGTGTGGGGTTAGTGTGGCAGTGGTGGGTGGTTTGGGTCCTCGGGGTTAACGATACGTTAATTTAGGTTTGGTGAAAAGTACCAAAAACAGCAAATAACATGTTTTTATGTAGATTTAATGCAAAAACATGTCCAGCATTAATATATTAGTATGGGTTTTATTTGTATCTATCTCTCTCTTGCTTGAGGTTTACTCGACTACCTGTTGAGGCCACTCAGAGAAAAAGTCTTTTGGTTTGGTATGGAAAATTAAGCATCCTCGGTCCTTCTTTCACAAGCTCTAATAAAGTTCATTTTGTTTTTAACATTATCAGGATTGAGGCCTATAGATTTCTGTAAGAGCAACAGGCCCAACCATTAAGGCTTTAAACGGAACACAGTGATGAATCGAGCTTAGATAAAACATCCGGGGGGAGATCGGGGGACTGAGCTGACAGAAGGAATTTGAATTCCTGGAGTTGGGTCAGTCACTCACCTCAGTAATTGACGGAGAAGCGGAGAGCAAAGGGAGGGTTTTGATCCTCCTCGACACGGGCCATTAAAAGAGCCAATTACTCAGCCAAAGCTAAATATTAGCCCCGGTTTAAAACCGTAGCACGTGAGCCACGGGCTGACAAGCGCGGAGAACCCACTCTGCCTCTCACCCAGACCTCCCCACTTCTAATAACTTTATTTCAAGGCGCTCCAAGTGCACTTCTACAAGACACTCTTAAAAAACCGATGCTAGGCTATTTTTGTATTTATAATTCTGGTGACGATTGTGATTTTGATGGAGTATAATATTAGTACCACCACCAACAACAACAATAGCAATAATAACAAAAATAATTAAAATATCAATAAAAACAACAACAATAAGAATAAGAATAAGTATAAGAATTAGAAGAAGAAGAAGAAGAAGAAGAAGAAGTATCATAATTGTTAGTAGAAGTAACAGTAGCAGTAGCAGTAGTAGAAGTAGTAAGAGTAGTAGTTGTTGTAGAATCGCCATCCAATTAAAACAAGAAGGGAGCCGGCCATTCTGTTCGAGCATCACTACCCCAAACGCTGAGTCTCGCGAGTGGAGGTTGCGTATTATACCGGATTTAATATTAATGGATTTTTTAAGCTTGACGCTAGCATATTCATGAGAACCTTCTAATGGAGGCAAGGCGAAACAGAGCTAATGCCCAGTGACAGTATTGATAGGTTTAAATCTGTCAGCACACGTCCACACTGGGTCATAACATCACAAGGCTTTGAATTTGTTTTTAATTGTAAAAAAAATACAATTAAGTAAGCAAAGGAGACCTTGGCAAAGGGGGAGGGAAGTATGCACTTCTGTTCTAATTGAACTGCTGTTTGTGTGAAATACAAGATGCATCAGGGGAAAGAAATCTATTTGGGAAATGCATTCCTTGAATGTGCAACTTATGTATATTTAGCTAAGTTTCACCTTTTCCCCAAAACCCAAAAGCAAAATGGTCATCCAATATAAGCAATGAAAAAATGTAATGAAAGCAAATAGAAATCATTATGAAGAGTTGTGTTTGGAGGATAAAGTGAAGAGATGGTGTTGCGGAATAGCTCTCACATCCTCTTTGATTATCAAAGGCCCTTGAGTGCACTAATGCACCTCTGTATTAGCATGTTTTCCTGGATGCCACAGGCTAGTACTCTGCCATGCCTTTGACATGTCAGAACTCATAACAGTCAGACTTGCCTATATAAAAAATGCGGTGTGTGTGTGTGTATTTGAGAGAGAGAGAGAGAGAGAGAGAGAGAGAGAGAGAGAGAAAGAGAGAAAGGGCAATGTAAGACAGAGAGAACGATAGACAGACAGAAGGAAAGACTGAGAAAGAGGGAGAGAGAGAGAAAGAAAGAATTCTCCACTCTATCAAAAATAATCAGAAAACTTTACTGAATAAATCGTTTATGCAAAGACTACACACTCACACAGAGGTACAAAAACAAGAACAATATTAAAATAATATCAATATTAAAATAATACAGTAAAAAATAAAAGAAAACTATTCTATATTATATACACATAACTGTTATGTAATCAGTCAGGCACAATAACAATTGTGCATAAACTGTATGTGACAATAGAATAGAGAATTGGGGAAAATATGTGTGTTTATTTCACCCAGCGCAAACATGCCCTTACAACTTTGTGGTACTTTAGTATTAATGTCACATTTTGTCACATGAACTGATGTAGAGTTATTGCATATTTCAAAACCAAGACAATGTGATACCATTGTTTGACTCTACATCATAAAAATTGAATAATGCAAAGCGCCTGTAGCGGAGGAGAGGCAAGTCTTATTCTGCAGAAATGAAGCAAAGAAAGGATATTTCCTCTTGTTTCATGATAGTATGCAAGATTTATATTAGCAGAGAATAAGCTACATTTTCCGGTAAATATTTCAGGTCTCTTTTCTCAAGTAATCTTTCTAACAAAATGCTCGTTCACACTCAACATGAGTGTTCGAGTCATTGGAAAATGAAAGATTCTCATTCAAATCTGAAACTCTCCTTGATGTCTGAAGCAAGTTGATCCTTGCATGCACTGATACGTTTTTATTCCACTAACTGAGAGTTGTTCCATGCTGGGTATATACATACAAAATGAGTATGTAGGAATTTCTGGAATCTGTGGGAGGAGCTATAGAGGAGCATTATAGAAGCTTGAAGAGTCCTACTCACTTTTCATTTGCATTGTTTTCTGTATAGCTCCTAAACCTTTGGACAAGTCAAACTCAGCCAGCAGGCCCAAGATGAAATGTGTGGACCAAGCAAGGGAGTCAAGAATATCTCTGGGCATACCAACTAACTTAGGTTACTCTGAGCTGCTTCTCCAGATGTCTGTAAAAATAAACAAAGTAGAAGAACGAGGAGCAGCAGAGAAAGCATCCAAAGGAATGTAAGCCACAGAAAGAGGCAGCAAGTGAGCCATGAAGGATTACAAAAGAAGAGGAGAGCAGAATAAGAATTCCCTTTACCTTTTCTCATACTCCCACCCCCATTATTTCTCCTGTGTTACTTTCTTCTGAAATCACCCCGAGGCTAAGCACTCTCCTGGGTGGCTAGCCTGAAGCCTGCCTTGTTTTCACACACTGGTAATCATTTCACTGGCGGAGAATGAAGGCTTTTAAAAGATCGTCCCCCCACAAGCTCCCATTTTTCTCGACCAGGCCCTTTTTGGTGTAACTGTATGTGCCTTGCAACATCTGCACTCATCTCTTATCTCCAAATTCTGATCAGCCCTCAAGTCGGCCCTTGTATTCACCATTCTCTCTGGCTCTCAGACAAAGCCTCTTCAGTCACTCTCTTTCTCTCCCCAAGGTGGTTCACTCAAGGCCTTCATCAGAGCCAGGACTGCTGGGCTACTTTTCATCTACTTTTCCTATAAAAAGACACTGAGAAAGCAAGTGGGCCTGGGGGTGGGGGCTGGGGGTTGTTTTGGGGTTGATATTGGGCCTTTTGTGGATTCAACACAGTCCGCTGTCCAATTTGAAGCTGCTGCCTTCTGTATGCAGTTTTATGCCTCCGCCTACACATCGGGTCTTCTCTCCTGACATGATTTTTTAATCTTGCCATATCAGCCATCCGTTACAATCTAGGCAGCAGGAGTCTGAGTTTGAGAGACTCAAGTGTTGTGTTCTGGGCTCAAGGCCAATAGCTAATATAGTGGAACAGTGGCTTGGCTGACTTAAGACAAGTGTTTTCCAAAACAAGACAGCTTAACAAATGATCAGACTTCTCATATTTCTTTCTGCTCAATCATAATTCCAAGACAGTAAAACCTACAAGACATTTTTTTTCTTTGTAAGAGAGGTAGTTCACACAAGACCCAAACTCTTGGAAACCATTGCCATTTCCATTCTTTGGGAGCCAATTTTATTTTAATATTTTTGCTTAACGTGATTTAAATGCACAAAATATAGAGTCAGTCAGGATGAAGAAATTTACTCCTAGGTTGAAGAGAACAGTGATCATAAGTTGTGAAACTGCCTAGTCACAATGAACACATTATTCTTTAACACAGTAATACAAAAAGAAAAACAAATAGAAAACTGAACACTGAGGATGTACTTTTCCAGGTTCCTTGGAGATTTTGTTTTCGATACAAATCAAGATTTCTCATCAAGGATACTGTGAGACAAGTCTGTGCCTACCAAACATTTTACATTCAAGCTGAGTCACGTGCCATAAAGGGATGTGACTACGTTTTTCTCTGCCTGGCTCAGTACATGAGATGATAGACTGTTATAGTTTGGTGTGCAGTGAGGACTACAGCTCCATTGTTTGTGGTGTCCCAAGTGGTATCAAATAAACTCCAAGAAGGGCGACAAATGCTAGGGGAATTGATCACTACTATAGTGTGAATTCGAGCGAACGATGTGTGTAACACAAATGCTTATTGATCTTGATGCCTGCTTCGCGACAACAGAAGTGGGTAGCCACCACTGTCCTGCCACTGAAAGAAAGATATTTTATTTAGCCGCTCCTCCAGTCAGCGCCTGCTCATGAATTATGCAGCTGCAGGCCCCTGTAACAAGCTCCAGCTCAACTCTACACCTTGTGTGTGGCTTAAAATATAGATAAAAGCTGAACAGTGAGCTACAAACGCCATGTTTTTTCTCTCCTCAGGACAGAAGAAAGTCAGTGAAGGAAGAGGTCCACTGCAATTAAGAGAGGCTGCTGCACAGTAGGTCTAGAGCAGCTCTCTCCCCAGTGTGCTCTGGAGGCAGGGAGCCAATCCACTTGCTGAATGAATCGAACAAAATCAACAACAGAGGATTATATGCTGTTGTCTGATGTTACTTATCAGATTATTGAACAAGTCTATGATGGTTCACATTATGTAATGCTGCTGATGTAACACATTGGTCATTCAAAGAAAGAATGCGGTACATAAAACCATGCCATAGCTTCAGATCTTCCAAAATGAGAAAGTTTAATCTTTACATTGTGACCGCTGAATGGCACTTTTTTGGTCAAAGCTCCTGATGTCACACCATCTGAAATCACCAACACACTCCGCCTAGTGTTGCACCTGTCCAAAAGCTCCCTGAGAGACAGGACTGCAGTTCTTAGAGTTGAACTCTTTCAGTTCTTTATTCTTCACTAATTGTGCCATTTCCCTATTATGCTGAATACAAATAAATTTGTCTGGCAAGTTGGCCTCAATGTGTTGCATGACCCTAGCTCATTATGACATCTTTATGATTTAAATTAGTTTTTTTTTGCATTACCTAATGAATCATATCAGTGCAAAAATCGAGAGCTTCACCAGCCAATATCTTGTGAAGTAAAGGTTCATACTTCACAAGTTCTGGCATGCTACATCTTTGGATGCATGCCAAAATATGTGCCCTTTTGTCCATAGGGGGCACTGCAGCTGAAATATTTTAATACCTTCAAAATCATTAAAAATTTTGCAATTTCTTAAATGTTCACCAACCACCAATAACAATTTGACTAATCAATAAATACACACGTGAAACTATAGTCTTGATTATATTTGTAGATTCGTTCATAATGGCATATAGAACCTACATAATTTTAAAAAATTCCACAGAATTTTACCACAAAAAACTACAACAATGTTTCCTCTATTTTTCTAGCATATTACTATACTTGCAAAATAAATTTTGTGTTATGAAACATTTACAAAATACAATATTCCCCTAAACCTAAAATAAACAGCAAACATTTTATTCTATTATTACCGCAAACAACAACACTCAAAATAAAACAATTAAACCATATCATATCATTGTATTTTACAAATTATCTTCTATGGCAGATTACTGCAATTTTGATTTTAGAAAATATTGCAAAATAAGCAAATGAAGTAAGGCTGTAACTGTGTCCCCAAATAGCCCAACAGTCCCTGCCCTGGAATCCAGGACCACAGGGAAAGGAGATTCTGTTAAGTAGTGTATGTAGTGTTTTTCTCCGGAATTACTCTGTGAAGGCACAATACGTTGGATCCCACAGGAGGATGTCACCAAAACACTGTCCAGCTAGTTCCATGAGTCAGTAATGTGGGGCAAATTTAAAAGTTACATTTAAATGGGAGAAAATTTAAATATTCAACTTACAATTTACCTACATACATACTTTTTTGTGGATGTTGTCTAAAATGGTATAATTTAGGGGGTGATGGCAAAAATGTCAGTGGTGTTAAACCATAAAAAAACTTTGTATCAAATAACTAAAAAGTTCCCAAATAAACAATACTTCAACTAGTGAGGCATAATCTCTCAACAGAACATTTAATGATAAATAAAAGCAAGTTTGTAACTTTCTTTAAAATATTATGGTTAGGTAAGTTTGTCACAGGTTTTTATGACTTACCTTGATCTGTTGTAAGACGTTTTTGTCTGAAATCACAAAAGAAGAAAAGTTCACCTTGAGAATTGTTGTTGTCAGATACTTTTTCCACACTGAAATAACATAAACACCAAGTTCAGTTGACCTTGTTGACCATCATGCTTGACTTTCAGTGTCAAATTCATCAACAAACAATGGCCTTTGATTGTGACAGCAACATGTTCAGATGATTTTACTGGTTTGTATGAATAAGGGTAATTGATATTTTTCATAAAACATGATATACAGATGGCAATGGCATGCTTTTTAATATATTTTTATATAATTTCTCAAAGATTATTTAAAACATGGGTGTTTTCAGCAGATGTTCTGCACAGTATTGTGAAACTCATTTTTATGATTTGGTCTGATTCTATTTACAAGTGGTATTTTTAAGTGAAGCAATTGTTAAATGAGTACATTTAAAATTCTTTATGTTGAAATATAAAGTGCACTCAGTCTTACTTTTTTTTAATGGTGGAAATATTATTTCAAATGAAACAAATAATGTGGACCTGATGTATGTGTTCCTAAGTATGCATGTCCTTTGTTGAAGTGGTGTAGGACCAAAGCACTTTTCAGGCAATAGCTTCAGCTTTTGTCTGGCAAGTTGGCATCTAGAAGTTGTGCGACTCTCGCTAATTATGTTCTGATCTGTTTTTTGCATCACCAAGTGAATAATGTCAATACCTAGAGCTTCAACATTCAAAATCTTGTGCTGCATCTCTGGAAGTCTGCTAAAATATGTGAAATTATGTCTATAGGGGTCACTGCAAATAATCAGTTTCCCTCAAAAAACACAAGATACCATTCAGAAATTCCATAAATTCCAACAGGCAATGACAATTCAGCAAACAATGCATGCCTGTGTGAATGGCATAATTACATGTAGAAGCTATTTACAGAATTTTGAACAAATCTCACTAAAACGAGTCAAATTTTCTCACTTTTTTTGCACATTTTTGTCTTATGCAACAAAATCAAAATTCAAATTTCTACTATGAAAAACGTTTAATCCATTATTCCTACAAATACCAACTCTCCCAATAACACAATAATTAAACACAAAATACCACATTATATAATTAAAATATTTATTTAATCCCATATCATTAAAAATGTATTTTCTCTTCTGGTCATGTTATGCACTGCAGTGAAGTTTATTTTTATCAGGTGTGAAATGGGAGTGTGGGATACAAAATTGCCAAGGCCCACCTATGTGTAGCTCTGCTAGAGGTAAAATTCCTGTAGATTCAGCTGTTCAGTGCCCCTGGCAAACCACTATGATTTACAAGAGAACTACTTCAGCAATCCAGAACATTGGTTTGATGGAGTCTCTAAAATTGACCATTTTTCACCAATAAGAAACATGAAATGTGCCTTTAAGTATATAGATGTGACCCAAATAAAATGAGCGAGTATTTTTCCAGCACTGATCATTCCAATCATCCCTAGACTTTCTTTTTTACATAAATAAACCATATAATGAACTCTAAAGAAAAATAATACATGGTAATACAAGCTATTAATTCATACAGACCCAATGGTGGTTTGCTGATTTATTGATTTATCTGTGTACAATAACAGAGAGGGTTAAGCGTCAATAAGACAAAATTAGTCTCATCAGAGCAAGACATTACATTCTTAAGAAAATGATTGGCATGATATTGTATCATTTAACTAAGTCTATCTTCAAGGACACATGGTGTTATTATTGAGCAGGCCAGTGTGCTTCTGGGCTCACATAGAATGAATAAAATAGAACAGTGCCTAATTAAACCACTAAATCAGTTATTTAACTCTATTATGTTGGCAACTGATGAGTAAAATCAATAGATTTCAAATTTAACTCAAAGATTTTATACTGTGGAATATATTAATGGAAATTCTATAGGATGCTGGTTACACTAAAGAGAAAGGAGAGCTAATCTTCTGAATAAAAACATCATGTCTTTGATGAAAAACTGTGCCAAGAAAGAAATGTCACATTTCTAGCAAAAACTGGCCATCATATTGGTTGCAATAGAAGTCACATCAAGAATATTCCAGAGCACATTCAGACCATATTCCAGAGTCTGAAAATCTATTTTTTTTAAATGCCACAAAAAAGAATGACAGAAGCTTGTTGAGGAAACATACTGAGTACTCTCAGATCTGTAGAAAGAATTATGAATACATTACCATCTTTTAAGTACTTTCTTTGACTCTAGCCTGTCCATCTCTAACTGACACTGATGATGAAATACATAGCCATTTCTTCAGCATGCAGGCCAGATTTTCACATCTGATTATGGCGAGGGAGTTCCAGCAGCCTCTGCCTGCTCAAGCTGTGTTGCTCCACTGGGACAATGAGCTGAGTCCTGTTTGTCAGCATGACAGGGAAGCTCTAGGGAGAAGCTGCCTAAGTCAAGCTGTTCAGGGATCTGGAAAACCAACTTCAGATCGAGTCTCACTATGAGTCCAGGTTCGCCATCGTCCTTCAAGACCAGGAGTGTTTTTCTGCTTTTTGCTTCAGTGGGGAGCGGTCCAGATGTGAAGCTGCAGCATGGGGACATTGACCCCAGACCAATCTGTCACTGTGAATGTGTATAGCGCCTAAGTGGGCTCAACAGGGTAAGGCCCAGGTTTTCTCCCTGTGGGCTCAGCAGACAGCTGTGATATACAGAACCCATTAGTTGAGGCTATCTAGGTAAAGAACACTGTTGGGACTGAGGGTCTCACAGACACTGGACTGTTGATGTAACAGAATTAATTTAATGCAATATTGAGTTTCTATAGTGGCACTATTCTATTTTGCCTTACTAGGCACTTTGCATTCAGTCCCCCTTTCAGCATTATTTTGTTCATGACGTTCAACATCACCATCTTGCCCAACCACTCCTTTCAAACAGCACTCTCTCTCTCTCTCTCTCTCTCTCTCTCTCTCTCTCGCTCTCTTTCCCTCTCTCTCTCTCTCGCTCTCTCTCTCTCTCTCTCTCTCTCTCTCACACACACACACACACACATACACACACAAGTATGCTCTGACCACCCAGCATGCTGTGGTCTGGAGTGGAGGCACGTTCATCTCCGTCACCTGCAGCAACACTACTTGCGCTGAATTATTAATCCTTAATATCATTATGTAGTCACTACTTGTCATAACAATCTAGGCGGGCAGAGAGAAACTCAATCTGCTGCAGCCCACACAGACAATGCCTATTAATTATTAATATGGACTAATTGGCTACAGGATTTGTGGGGCATAGTTACTTTTGTTCTTCTCACTGCCTGCGCTGCTCCTTCAAGAAACAATATTATCAGAGGCCAACCTCCCCCTCGGCCCCATGTCAGAGAATTAGCAGCCGTGTTGGCCCTCTCCCTCTCCCTACCTCCCCTCCCTCTTCTGGAGAACTGATGATACATTTTTTCAGACTTCTGCCCTTTTAGTAAGTACACCAGCTTGACACTTGATGCTGGATAATTAATTTAAAGTAAGGTGCTAATTCACAGCACTGTGGTAACTATCTCCTCTAAGTCTATGCATATTCTGAATGGTCCATGTCTTTGTAACCGGTGAATTGAAACAGATGAGAGTCCTAAGGATTAGTTTAGTGGGATTGGTGTCAAAGAACATGGTATTGTAGCACCTCAAAAGCTGCTCTGAAATAAGTTATGAATGAACTTTTGACTCTGCATCTCCTGAATTGGTTGACCTGGAAGTGATATTGATCTTTCTGCTCAGAGTTTTGCTGTATGGCATACTTGTCCCTGGACATGGCATGCTTTGATTTGAGAATACGAAGATATAGGTGGGCATAAACCTTTTCTTCAGTGGAAAGCAAATGTCCCTAATTAAGAAGCGAATCAATTTAAATGTCACTGAGTGCAAAGAGGACAATGAGTCTATTCTAACCTTTCTTGCCAAATAGTCCGTTAATTAGTGCAGGGACCAAAACAGATTAAATTTTTTATCTAGTTTACCCAATACCTTCCCCATACTGAAAAACTCTAAGTTCCTTAGCCCCATCTTCAAAGGCTTAAGATATTGACCTTTCAGCTCCTCTCACCAGGAAAATAAAGTATTCCACACAATGCTTCCTTTCCCCAACATGGACTTCTCAGTAGCAGCAGACATGACCAGCCTTGCTAACTGAGGCACCCAAACCAAGAGGGAGTCATTCTGAGGTCTTGGCTATATTGGCTTGTTCACAATCAGTGTGTCTGTTGGAGCAAGATCAATGATTTTTTTAACGTTCGTATAAATGCAGTATCTTTGCGAAATGATGACAGTTAGTTCACCTGCTGTGTTTTGACTCTTCACAAAAAGGACTGCATCATCACCCAACCCCTGTATTTGGGTGTCATCCATTTTGTATGACACTGCAACCTGTATGACATGACTATTTACTCACTGGCTTGACAGTGATGTCAGATTTAGTCAAAGTTAAGAGCGTGTGTCTGACGCACTATGTGCAATCACTGGAGGATCAGAGCACACCGACTGAGTGACAGTTATCCCAAGGGCAAGCAGCTATAGCTCCACAAACAGGCAGATCATCAGTGCCCAGAGAAAGCATCTGCTGCTGAACAGGGGACAAAAAAATGACTCACTGAAAACATAAGGTTAAAGCAGGCTCTTTTCCATCCATGTGTAAAATCATAATATAGTGAAAAGCTAACTCATCTCTGACTCCTAACATTTACAATATTTAAAATATTGTTGGCAAAATGAGACTGCCTGCATTTTTAATGAACTGAGTCTTTCTGAAAAATTAAAGCTTGGTACAATGGTATCGTTGCCCAAGACTTCAGCTCTCATCTTGTCACTGCATTTCCTTTACAACTTCAGCTTGAACTGATCTGCTCGTAGGGTGATTTAACCAAAAAGGATTAAATTCATAAAACCAAATCAAACTTATAAAAATCAAATGCTCTAGTTGGTGGGATGCAGTTTTTTTCAGCTCGAGCCATGACAAAGAACATGCATCACTAGAAACAGAATCTATAATAACATGAAACTCGGCAAGCAAAATGTAGCTGAATGTATTTTTTAATTGTTTGTCTTGAGTTGACTGATGGGACCTCTCTGCTCGGTCTGCTCCAGTATGCCAGTGGCATCACTCCTGTCACAGCTCATCCTATAGGCTGAATTCAGGCTCCCTGAGTGGCTTCCCATGTGACCCCCCTCTCCAGCACATTCTCCACCCAACCCACCCCTGGCAGACAGAGGGGACCCACTCAAATGATGTGCAAATTCCACCCCCTGCTCCCCCAATGGAATAACCATGTCACAATAAAGAGCTTCTATCCCTACTAATCTGCTTTTTAGGAGCCATCATGAATGCTCATTTCCATAATCGAGTCGACAGGTGTGGAGAGGGTGAAAGAGCACAGGCGAAGGAACAGAGGAAGAAAGTGAAAACAGTGAGACGAAGAGAGAGAAGTAGGGGGTGAACACGTAATGGGCAGGAGAGTGAACGTTCCGTTTTCTCCGTTTTTTCCCCCTACTTGTGAAAATTCTTAGGCTTTGGGCACACGGCCCTGATTGGAGCTGACAGTCACACCTGCCGCCATCCCCCCATCCATCAGCAATTACCACATTGACCTGGGTCCCAAGGACCTGGTCACATTTTAAAAGCCTGGGCCAGCTCTCTCTCTCTCTCTCTCTCTCTCTCTCTCTCTTTTGCATATGGCATGTCACTCAAAGTGCAATGCGTCAAAGACATTAGAGCTCAGGGCCAAGACCTGAGCCTGCACTCACATTAGTGGCCGCATGCAGAGTGGGCTCCCAAGCAGCACTCATTCCATCAGGCACCTCCCTGGCCTGCTAATTGAAGCCCCTTTTAGATTCCCTATGAGAACCACTATGATCATCAAATGCAAGGGTCCGAGAGATGTACTTTACCTCTAATATGGACTGGATTTGATTGTGTGAAGGTCACTGAGCTCCAGAGTGAAGAATCAGCTGTTTTTTTCATTCTCTGTCATGAAAATTATTTAGAGAAAAAGGATTCAAGACATCGAATGTAAGCGGTGGTTCAAAGAAATTAAGTCTTGTTTTAAAGGCTGTTTCCAATGTCTGATACCAGACAACTACTTCTTGGTTGTGTTTGATTTTATTAATTCTGCAAGTAAACTGGTTGCATTATTAATTGCCACCGTGGTGGAATACAAGATCCTAGCTGCTAAAAGCTCATGTGGATATGCTGAATGTTTTATTGCATTTCGGCTAATAGTAGTAGTGGACAAAATTAAGTCAGTGAAGGTGAGTTCAAAAAAAATTGTCAAAAGCATTAAAAAAAAGATTTAAAACATTAGGACCATGACCATAGTAATTCAGTGTCCCGTTGTTAAACTTTGGAAAAACCTATGACACTGTCCTAAGTCACTAGATATGTCTTGTGGCAGAGGTTTGATGGACTGGTGGCCCTTTCTGCAGGATGTGTGCCCACTCTGCGATCTCTGAGAATTACTTCCCCTCCATGTTCCTGAGGAAACTCGAAGGAACCAGAGGCCTTTCCCAGAGGGACACATTAACAAGCCCATCTAGTTAAATTGAGCTCCAGCATTACCTAATGTGCTCGCCAACTCCATGGGTAGGAGACAGCACATCCATAATTGATCACATGTGCATCTTTTTTTTCTGAGGCAGCTCAGGCTAACAGAATGGGTAGCTTTGTTCTGAGCAAGCTAAGTTAAAGTGAGGAATTTTATTTTCTCATTCGTCTTTCATAAAGACAAGGTTTGCATGGATCGATCATTGCCCTGTGTCAGAAGGCTGGGTGCTGCAATGCTCATTTCTCTCTGCAGATATCAGTGTGCTTCATCTCCACTGCAGTTAGAGTGCATTTGCATTTCACACAGGCCACTGGAGATTTGATGAAGTTTCTATATCCACAAGCTTCTGTACCACCCTCATCTCTAGATGATGCAGCCAAGGCCAGCAGAGCAAAGATCTTGTTTGGTTGGGAAGATTCTGACTACATTTGCTGGTTTTACACCACACACTAAAACAGAGTTGGTATGCTATTCCAATTTTGATCATCTAAATGATCATTTCATAATGTAAGGCTGTCTTAGATTTGCAAGGTTTTCATTCAGGCACAGCTTTCAGAGGAGCCGTACTCATCTTTTTATTAGTTTTATGTTGCATTTATTTTTTAAATGTTCAAAAAGGTTCATTTAAAAACAATCAAATAAACAAACAAACAAAAAAATATAAGGGAAAAGTGTTGGAATAACAATCAATGTTGTTGTCTGGAACCATATGTCATGGCATATGTTTTGTTAATTTATAAATAAAAATAACCTAATACAATGAATGTTTGAATTTTATAAACCAAAGGATTTCATGATTTTGACAAAATTAACATGATTTGTGAACGTTCGGAAAATCATTGACAAATTTTCATTGCATTCACCTGCTGTGAGATTTGATCACCACTCTTTAAACATAAGGCAAGTTGGACACTATTTTTATTTGGACTTCAAATTAGATCAAATTCTTAGCCAAATTCTTTCATCATTGTAGGAGAATGCATAATTAAATTCTACATTTATCTATATGCATAATTACATTTTACATTTTACTATACTGGTTAAATAAAACAGTGGTTTCATACTGTCTATTATTAATTGTAAACATTTTAACATTCATGTCTCTCCACAAATTATCTCCCATATTATTGCAGATAAAAAATCGAAGGTCTCATTATACAGTCTCTTTTAACAATTGTATTTAATTATTGGTGTCTAAGCTAGACACTTAAAATATTTTTGGGGGAACATTGAGAACTATAAACTATAAATAATGCATTGTAAATATCTATTTAGAAGTAATAATTATAATTACTTTTAGAAGTTGTAGTTTTGATTTTTACTGTTGAAAACAGCCTTTCTAAACTTCTGTGCACGGCAGAAAAATGTGTTTGCTCATAAAGACAAGAAACAAAAACAGAACCATATACAAAAGGTAATAATAAAGTAGATGTGGTATAAGACACCAGAAATGTTAACTGCTAGAAAACAAGTAGATATGCAAATATTTTACAGAAAACAAGTATTAGGAACCTATGCAAATTACTTAAAGCCATTTTTCTCAGCACATCATAATTATTGTGTTTTTCAGCAAATTAAAAAACCAAGCAAAATTAAATGCAAACAAACAAGAATACAACAAAAATGAACAGGATTTGTTTAGTTTGTAAAAGTAGTTAATATTCTGTGAGCTGGTGAGGAGAACACATGTTAATCATGCATTCCTGGTTAAGTAATATCCTATAAATTAGAGAATGAGTCAACGGATTAAAACAAATTCATTAGGTTAAAACCAAAATCTAGGTACCCTTCAAGCTTCCCTGATCCATTTACTCATATTCACATCTGCTAAGATGTATCTATAATTGGGTCAGAGGGTGATATTTCATGATCCAACTACTAGCCAGCCAGATCTAAAAATGGGCTAAATCAGCTATTTCATTTTTAGCTTCAGTAAAGGGTTATATTCCTTCATCCTGTTGCTTTTAAAACTGAGATCTAGACAACACCAAGTGCAACACCATATTATAGTAGATTTGAAGCCTTCTGTATATTTATGATAGAAGTTTTTGTGTCTTGGTTCAAACTGTCAGACTCTATCACAGAACCCATATCCATCTGGGGATGCACAAACAAATATTTGCACGCTCAAGATTGCAAATTGGAGTTCCAAGCAACAAGCCAGTGAGGCAGAGCAGGCCTGTGCCAGGGCCCTATTGATTAGTTAGTATAGCCTTGTCTTGGCTTATCCCAGCTAAATGGGATATTAAAGCTAACTGTCACATTTTTGTGCAGAAAAACTCATCAATATTTCATTGGCTCCCTAGTCGTTCCCCATAGCGTGTGCAGCAAGCCCCCTCCCTTCTTGCCCCGTCCCGTCTCATTACCAACTGCTTTGAAGGTGATCCCAGTGTGTCGGCCATGTAAATAAACACCTCCTCAAAGTGGAACACTATCCTCTTCTTCTAAACAGCCTGCTGAACCCTAGAAACAAGAGGACTTCCGTGAGCCCTAGTTGTAGCACCATGCTCTTGAAGCTTATCTCCGTAGCCCATCCTGCTGGAATTCACCATTGATTAGAAAAAATACACATTCATTCCATATCATCATTTTCCAGTCGACATGGTAATTGGGGTGTAAATACTTGAAAAATGATTAATTGTGCATATTAGTCAATATCTATTCAACATTTGGTGGAATCAAATAAAAGCTCTGAAGAATCATCAGTTGACTTATTTATTCACAACGGCAGAGGGTTCCAAAACATTTACTCTGATATACCCAAGCTAACAGCTAGAATATCTCCAGGAGCTTCAGGGGTTGTTCAGCTCTGAATTTAAGACATTGTTACTAGGGAAATAGAGCCTGCCAAACAAAAAGAACTCATTAAGACTTGCATCCTCTTTATTCATGCTCATCTTCACACACCACAGAATAACTAAGCATGTTTTGCAAAACTCATTGTAGTATAACATTTTCTGAACCCATATCACAAATGCAAAAACTGCAAAAAGTCCACAAACATTAGTACCCTAGGCTGTGCTGAGCCTCTGTATTTCCAAACGAAATGGGCACCCTCGCTAAACAGGCTGCACTCCACAAGCCTTCTGACACTGGACAGAAAGTGTTCATTTTCACCACAATACACATATGACCCAATAATGTACTCTCTCTTCAGTTTGAGAAGCCTTTAGTGCCTGATCGATGCTGTAAAAAGGGCTCACACTTTTATGATGGCTTAGAAAAGATAAGGAATCAGAATGAAAGTTCTGGCAGATACACAACAAAGACATTTTCTCTCACCTCAACCGTAACTGTAGGTGAAAATTGATTTTCCTAATGCCCAATTGAATGATTGCACATTATCATTACTGTCATTAAAACCACTCCCTGGTACACTGTGATTGCCTCAAAAGAAAAAGCACCTCAGTGATGTCAATAAAAATCACCTAAGGGAGCACTGACCACAGGCAAAAATGTACTCAAGACCTGTGATCATTATAAAACATGGGCTGCCCAAAATGTGATCCTTTATAGCAACTGTTGCAGATTTGGACAGAACTTTCCTCTCACTGAATCACATCAGGGAATAGTAGGGTTTCATTTTCATGAAAATGTTATTATTTAGTTATAATATTATTTTTAATTATTATTTAGTGCTATTTACTTTGCGTGAAAGGTCATGATTGGAACTGTCTATAGTTTTTTGTGTATAGTTAAACAGGAGAATGGATGCTAAATTTGGTTTCATTTAAAAACAAGTTTTGATTATAAAACTATAACAAATCACATAAACAATCCTAAAATTTAAATTAAACGATTACTTACTTATTTGAGAGTAATCAAAGACATGCATTCAAACACTTAATTTTACTTAAAATAGATGATGTGTAATTATAAACATATGTACAGTTGTAACATCCTGTTGGTGTGGATTTCCCCTTTTTTTGTGGTGTTCGTTAATGAACTTGATATTACTAGCGCCTCCTTGTGGAGAATGATCAGACTGCTGAACATGGCTTGTTAATGACTGTAGGTGCTTCTGGATATGCTGTAGCCTCTGTAATTCCCTGAAACCATAAAAAAGTGAAGAGTCATTCACACAATAAGCTGGGATATAGTGATGTTAATCGAGTACCTCTATCCATGTATAGAAGCGTACTGTAAAGTGTTTATAGTGCCTTTGTCAAAGCTTTGGTCAAAAATTTGGCAGCATTATTTCATTGGGATCACTCCCTCATGACAAACTGACCAAGCAGAAGGTAAGTCAGCGAGGCTTAAGGAAAGACATAGGGGAGCTGGGGTGGCTTTGGAGTGCTGCCTAATGGAGAAATCAATGTGCCACAGAGCCCAAAAAATGTGTGTGTGTGTGTGTGTGTGTGTGTGTGTGTGTGTGTGTGTGTGTGTAGGGGGGGTGCGAGGGCACAAAAGGGAGAT
>JBBMFX010000021.1:3016341-3029925 GCA_037832545.1 Rhabdalestes septentrionalis
GAGAGAGAGAGAGAGAGAGAGAGAGAGAGAGAGAGAGAGAGAGAGAGAGAGAGAGAGAGAGAGATGAAGGAACGGATACAGAACAGTTTGATTTCACCACCAAAAAGATGAGATGTAAGTAACGGATAAACATAAATACTCCTCAGTTCAATTTCCATACTCCTCAACTCAAGAGCTCTATACACATATCTGATGTAACACCCTCTCCATTATACACATAGACTTCCACTAAGGCACGCAAAATCATGGCACTTTAAAAGCTTGGATGCCTTGCACTGTGGTGTAGGTGAATGTGTATGACACAAACAGATGCACAAACACACACACGCACGCACACACACACACACACACACACACACACATACACACGTGTGCTTGTGCAGCAGTGCAGTACATTTCATAACATCCATGCTTTAAAGGACAAGGCCACGGGGAGAGTCAGTGAGCGAGAATCGATTAGAAAGCTGTGTCTCTGTCAGGGAGGTGAGGCTCCTCACTAAAGGGGCAGAAGAAACAGGCAGTCAGGCAGAAAGACAGCAGCATTCCTGCTGATCCACCCGTCTCAAAACACACACCCACACACAGTCACACAGAGACACACACAAACATACAACCAACCACCCAAACAGATTCAATCTGATACGACTAAAATTTCATGGTATTAATTGTCTCATTGAGGACACCAATACAAAAACAGCCCATATCTTACATTTTCTTATATTGTAATTTATATCAGCTTATGATGTTTGTCACAATTCAGTTCTACATATCTATTTCCCAACATATCAGTAAATTTTTCATATATGAATTATATGCAACTGAGAGTAAATGGTATATCTAGAAGGTATATCAACAGTAACCTTCATCATACATTAAACAAAAAGAACAAATCAGTTCATATAGGCCCAGAACATTTACAGTATGCATCAAATGTTACATTTGTGTTAAAGAGTATCTAGATTAGCTACAGCACAGTTCAGTTTAGCACGGCAACATTTTAAACACAACGTCTAAACTTCAAACTAAACACATTAGAGTCTTTTTTTCACCAGCATTCTTCCTGCTTCACAAAAACAAAACAATGTATTTTACAGCAGAGCTTGGCAGAGTCCTATTGACATAAATGTCAAATGTGTAGGATCTTGACAGACTGAAGAAGTTTCTTCATTTGCTTTTAGGCCATCATAATAACTTCAGTGTTCCTTGGCACAAACTCTACAAGAGTCTGGAAATATAATGGAGGGACAGAACACCATTCCTCTAAAAACATTCTCCTAAGTGATGTTTTATGATGCCAGTGGAGAATGCTGTCCAGCAGAGTGATCTCCCATATGTGTTCAAATGCATGAATTTCTTGTGACCTCAATGTTTGTGATGAGTAGTATATGTGCTACAGTCCACCCATAACAGCTAAGGAAACACAGATTTGACTGTAAAACTGTAAAATCCAAAATATCATTACCTTATCTTTGAAACCCATTCACAAACACAGCTCATCTTGAAAAGTAAAAATGCCATCAGACTAGCTTAATATTTTAATCAAAAAGTTTTAAGATCCTGTAGCCTAAAAAGCTATAACGTTAATCTACGTATTTATTATTATATCATATCACTGATCTATTGCTGATCACTTTCAATGTGTTTTAACCAAAAATGTACAAAACCATAACAATAATTGATACAATAATATTAACATTATTGAAAACAGTAATAAAAATGGTAAATGTTTTCATGCCAGATTTAGGTCTTTTAATGGAATATTTGTTGATGAAATTGTGTAAAATCAAACAAAATCAACACAAAAATAATTTATTATTTCAATGAAAACATATTAACCTTTAAAAACAAACCTTCAATTTTTTTGAAAAACAAACATTGGTATGCAGTAAAATAAAGCTTCTATATAAAGGATTGCATGATGGCGATGCTAAGGTGGCCCAGCCATGACTTTGCAAGCCATGACTAATGTTCTCATGGCAAGGCATTTTCAAGTGAATGGAGAAATTTTCACTGTCCAGAAATGAAACAAATAGAGGCTGTTTTTAACAAGTAAGATACATACAGGTAAATGGAGAATTCAAATAGCATGTGGAAACATTATTTAACAAACCACTCATGGTCAGTGAACACACTTAAATAAACTCTCATCTGACCACACTAACAGTAAAGCCTCCCTGAAGTCCAAACTGCATGAATGTTTTCTATGTCCAGGACCTCTGTATCAGAATATACCATTAATACATGTGGCCCTGTGCTCTGCTTGTAAATTATGGATGGAGATCTGGTTGTACAAGTGTGTGTGTCTGCTGCCCCTCCCCAAAAAAGTCCATGATAACGACAATGGTGAGGACAAGATCTGGGAAAACAGGCTGAATGATAGCAGGATAAATCAGTAAAAGCCATCACTACACTTGTGGCATGCGGTGCAAACATTAACCTTTGTTTTGGTATTCGAAATAAAGTGTAGTGAGAATTGACACTGCAGTCAAAAAAAAAATTCAGACAGTCAAATGTCCATCAAAACTGATCTGTCTATTGTCTTATTGTGTAAAATATGCGTAAAATGTCTTTGTTTTATAAACAAAAAAAAATATTTAAGATTAAACATTAATGCCGCTAATTCACAATCCCTTTTAAACACACAATGGGAATTATGACAATGTGAAGAAGGAATCACATGACTATTATGAGGCACAAAATTCAGATGGTGGAAAGGAAGCCAAAGATCTTTAAACGGGGTGAACTAGAAACAGAGGAAACTGAGTACATTAAAGATCTGGACAAACCTGCATGCAGCAGGTATTATCATTAAATTAATATTAAAATAATTTGATAGCATCCCAATCAAATCATTCAATTTTTTTCATTACTTTAAGTCATCTTCATGTAACTTTAAATAAGCACATAAATTACAGGATTAAATAGCATTCTAATCACCTTCAATTAATCTAAAATAATTTCTATATTCTACAGTAACACTATAGTAATGATGCATAATTATATAGCCTAATGTGCAGTCAAATTCTCTAACAACCATGATTTTCTTTTCCCAAATCCTTATTAATTGTCTTTCACTTTCATCTTTCTTATTTTGAATTCAAAATGTTTTGGATCAAGATCAAGGAAAAGTGATTAGGAAAGGACATAAGATGCAATTTTTTTAAATGTTCAATTGCTGCCAACATCTTTATATATTGCTAGTTCAAACTCTAGTCTGAACACAAACAAGCCACTGGCAATAGGTTACTTCTACTAATATCACTGAAAACAAATCTCCTTGTAGTTTGCTAGCTAGATATCTTCTGCATAAATACAAGGACAAAAATGCTGACAATAATACAGGACAGGTTGGTGATATTGCTTGAAATATATCTACCTATATCTATGATATTATCACCCTTTGTGTTTATTCTGCCGCTAGCTTTCAAAATGATTTTAGACAACTTTAAACTCAACTTTTAATGAAGTGGTCACTGTATACACTAGCGTCGCCATCCTACTCCAATCCACCAGGCTTGTGATGGAGGTTTTTGTTCCATGTCTCAAAGACATTCTTTTTCTTTGAGTTTTTAAAATTCACCACATTTGGAGACCGGACTTGAAATGTGTCCTGGTTTTCTTCCGATTTGTTCCACTGGAACAGGCATAAACATAGTTCTGTCACTTTCAGACGTGTCCAAGCTAATTTACCACTTGTGGGACTAGTAAACATTTTTCTTCTTTCATCCTATCTTATCTGAACAGCATAAACTACAGTCATTTCTGCCGTGCTGTAACACTTTACAATAAGACCACAAGAATAAAGGGTTTATAAATGCTTTTAGGTAGTTTATAAATCATTAATAAGCAGGTACATACAAGTCATATGAATTGTCAGACACTGATTATCAAATTTTCTCAGATTTGGGTAGTTGCTGGCCTTGTCTTGTCTCTTTGTCAGGCAGAAGTTTACAGGCAGAATGTTAAACTTCATTGTTAATATGCTACTACCATTAAAACACCAGATCTTGCAAAATAGTTAGCCTGCATCAAAGTTTAATCATTAAAACCTGTTGATAACTGCTTCTTAATGATTTATAAACTGTCTACAACCTAGTTAACAACCCATTTTAAATAATTAATTAACCCTTTATAAGTATAGCCTTACTGTAAAGTGGTACCCTCTAGTGCTGGCCATCTTGCCTCAAAAAACGCCACCAGTTGTCTGGCCTCTTCCTAGAAAGCAAACCAATTGTGATGTAATGTACACATAACATTCTTCTGACTGGCTTTAATATATTACTAATTTTTGAATGGTACACCTGCACTATTATTTTAGTAAATTGATTTTTGTTTTTTTTGTATTTTTGCCTTTAACAAATATATTGATGCCTTTCTTTCCATTAACTACAGTTGCCGACCACATCCATTATTTATTTTACAGTAAAGGCCACATCAGTCCACATCAGCCAGCAAAGAAATGACCTGAGATTACAGAGAACAGACTTAATTAATTTCAAAATGAGAGTGCATTTGTGTGAGAATCATAACCAAAGCACTTGTGGTGTGAGGTGCTAGACAGGTGCAAATGGCCAAAGGTAATATTGTACTGATATTTACCCTAATTGTTGATCTTGAAAAAGTAATACAAAGCTACACTTAATCTCGAACGTTTGTGTTTTCTACATGCACTTGTCATAAGCAACAAGGTCATAGAACAGTAAAATAATGCTGCTTCAATTTAAATGTTAGCAGCTGTGTGGCCTAAAAAGTTTGAAATCATTTACTCATATAATTGCAGAATGTAAGGCAGATTTATTGTTGTATTAATATAAGAAATAAAAATATATTTTACCAATTTTAGGTTTAAACACAATTTTTGAGATAGTAATCACTATAACGGCCTGAGGTCTTGAACAACTTTTTTATCAAATTTGACAAAGGGTTCCACTCCCTTGGGGGAGTTATATTTGACAGACAGCTGCAGTGAATGGGCTGAAATTCCCTCAATGCCTGTGGCATCACCCTTGTGAAGCACTAAATCAAACTGTCCCCTTCCAACCTCTCTGAAGAAGACAGCAGTTGGAGATACAATTAGCCTCATTAGAAGAACTTTAAAAGTGTTTGGATTAACGTAATTGGCAGCAAGCAGAAGCTCTCAGTCCTCGAAACGATCCCCTTAAGACACGGCCTCGAATAGAAGCACCACTGCAGTGGAAAAGGGCTGAGGGAAAGAAAGGATGGCTTGTTTTAAAAGATAAATGCCACTGTGCAAATATGTTTCAAGCAGATGGAACACCAGGGGAATAATCAAGGTTTCATTTAGCTGCTAATTTAATTAGCCGCTAAGCCGCTTCTGAAGCCTCCCAGAAGTGTTTTTCAGGGACGGAGAGAGGGGGTGGGCATTTTGCTGCACACAAGAAAAGATCCTTCTTTTTAGGTTTTACTGTTTTTAGCAGACAGCAATTAGTGTGTGTAGAACAGCGAACGATGTAATCCCACAGAGTCTATGCCTTCAGAAATCTAAACTGCAAAATGCAATGGAGGTTTTTACCCCTTTGTTCTAATGGAGTTGTGTTGTATTGTCACGGAAACCAGTCTTATAGCACACCCTGTACATTTCAAAAACCTTCAAATTAGGAAAAAAAATGTGTCCATTCATCTCCTTAGTTTCAAAACATGACTACCCCCCAAAAATCCCCATGTCAAATTCTATTAGTTTGACCCTTACACATACAGCACTGAGGCTAATTAGGAGAAGATACTAATAATCATCAGGACAATGATTATTTATGTCCTCATCTGCATGTTCTGGTGCATGATGGGGAACTAGGAATGGTGGGGGTCTTATGCTATCTGCTTGGGAATGCAGAAATCAAAGGCTTCGGTTGGCTGTGAGAGATGTGTGTGTGCACACATTTGGGTAATGTGTGTGCTGGGCTGGAGTGGGTGCACAGGGACGGACTAGGGGGGAGGCCGAAGTGAACGCATGCCACTCAGTCCGCTGGCAAGGGGGCCAGGGGCTTCATTAGAGGGAGCCAGAGGCTGACCCCGGCTGCTGCAGGGCGCAGACCAGGCGGGGTGCAGGGGGCTCTGTGAGGGAGAGAGGGTGGGGGGGCAGGCTGAGCGAACCACAGAGGAACCTCTCCCCTGGGCTCCCCCTCTGCCCGACCTCCCGGATCTCTGGACGGAGCAGAAAAATCAACAGCGCTCCCCTTTGAAGCCGTCTCCTTCTCTGTTTCTCTTTCTCCACGCTCCCTTTCTCCGTGAACCTCATGAATCATGCATGCAACATACACCCTCCAATACACACACACACACACACACACACACACACACAACCTTCATATTTTGCCTTCTCTCTTTTTTCCGACAGCTTGCCATTCAGACAAGGCATGAAACAGACAACAAAGGATGAGTGCCCATTTGTGTCATGGCTCCTTGGTGCAGCCCATTATCAGTCATGTTTGACAAATTACTTAACACTGCTGCGCAGCTGATTTGGCAGCAGGGAAAATACGCGGTGCACCCACATCCATGAAATTTAATAAGCTTCAACTAATGAGCAAGAGAGCAAAGCTCAAATGAGGTACAACAACAAACTGCTGTCTGAAGCAGAAAGAGTGTTATCCACATAAATCAATTAGAAAAAACCATGTGGGTTAGCGTGCCCTATTCTTCGCAAGAAGATGATTATTTTAATGCAGTAATTGGTTTGGAGATAAAGTGGCTAATTGCTATAATGAAACCGAGTTTCTCACTTGAAAGTCAAGTAAATGATTCGAGAAAGGCCGCTTGAAAGTGCCATGGGAATCTCGGGCAGCTCTCAAAGATGATCTTTTATTCTTTCTCTTCAGAGTGCAACTGATGTGGGGGAAAGAAAAAAAAAAAAGAAATCACCAACCCAGAGTGGCAAATGAGAGTGAGGCCCCTTTCTCCTGCACTCCAGGAAAAAGGAGGTGGGAAGAGAGGGGAAACAGAAAACAGAAATTTAGTTGGCTCCGAAACATCTTTGAACGAAGAAAAACTGACGCGTCCCATGACGAGCAAGTCAGATCAAAGACGGGGAAAATGAAATAATCATTAAGCAATATAAGAAGACAAAGTTTTTAAGATGAGGGCACCAGCAGAAGTTGTGGAAAGAGACGCAGGCCTGTTTAGCTCCAGCTGGGCAGCTGTTGTAGAGGAGGAGTAGGTCATTTCTCCTGCACTCCCATTGCTCTTCGGCTCGGTGGTATTACTGTGGTTCAATAATAGCATTGTATTTCGGAATAAATACGTAGATCTAAAAGACAGGGGAAATCGTGTAATCTGAAAGGGCAGTCTGGCCTGTTGTTTGGCCCAGAGAGGGAGTTAGGGAGATTTACCTACAATACCATATCTATTCCCATACTCTTGCCAGAAGATACACAGAGAATAGCAAATTAAAAAAAAGAATTCAGAGTAAGTCCCCAAAGGCTTTTCTTGCGAGAGTTTTATTTGAGCTGCCATCTGTTTTCTTCAGGAGACACACTAGTCTGGGCTTTTGGCCTGGCCTTGTATGAAAGGACACAACAGTGTAAAAGAATGCAAGACCAGAGCATCAGAGCCCAGTGCCCAGCATGAGGCATCCAAAAACGGGGAAAAAAGCCTCCTCCTCCACTAATGAAGACTCAGAGCATGACAAGTTTGAAGCGCCTTCCAAGGAGTGGGCAAGACATCAGAATTGGAAGTGATGACCAGCTCATTACGAGCTAATTATAAACACAGCTACGGCTGTCAACCCCACCTCTTGGGAACCAACCCAAGATCTTCTGTGATGTGAGTGATGAACACCATCTGTCTTTGGGATGCTCTTTGCAGATGTTTGCCTTTGGTGGGTTGAAGCGTGTGTCCTGCTTAAGGTTTCCGAGTGTGTTGATGGGCAGTCCAGTGGGGTCTTCTCAGCTCTAAGTGAGCCAGCTCAGGACACTGCCACTTGGCGCGTTGTTTACAAGGGGCGGCAAAAGTGTCCCTGGCCAAGGGAAATGAAGCTTTTAAAAAACTCCTTTTGATTGATGTGCTCTTATTTCACGCTTATGATCAGTGATTATCTAGGATAAATAATTCAGGGTACTAAAAAGTTAATAAAGAAAAATACGATGAAGCTCATCATTTAAGTAGAAGACATCTTGTGGGAGAGGGAAGATGCTGGTAAAGAGCGATGAAGAGATGAATGGACAAAAAGGGGAGTGAAAGGTGAGTGGGAAGATGGACAGGGAAGAAGAGGGGGAGGGAAGGAGGAGGAGGAGAAAAGAGGGGAGGAACAGAGGTGTGGCAGCAAGGACTGAGGGAACCAGGCCCCTAATTGGTACTTAAACACTCGCGGCATGCCGAACTGTTGCTATCATAAGAAATTGATGAATTAACTGAGAGAGAGTGGGAGAGAGTGCGGGAGAGGCTTCTAAATCTTTTAAGAGGATAACTTACTTGGGCAAAACAGCTGTTTATGCATTATTTGTGCCGAGAGCCATTTACCACCATTTAGGAGGGAAGCAGGGCCCAAGTCTGAGGAGACACCCATAGGGACTGGTGCCTGGGAGGACAGAGAGAGAGGATCATTTACAGAAATAAAAGATGAAAAATTCATTCACTGGTAGTTCTTTTAAAGACTTAAAGACCTGGTCTGTCAGTCTGTGGCTTGCATTTAGTGACAAGCAGCATAAGTGGGCAAAAGAAGGAGGACACAAGGGGACGTAGCAACATATTTTGCGGCAGGACAACAGGAAGTATTTTCCTGTTTTTTGATGCATTGACGACTATGCATCATGGCTTTGAAAGTAAGTGTGCTGTCACAAACAGAGGATACATGTCATTCTGTCAATCTTGCTGAATCTAAAATCGTAGGGCTGGGTGCATTGCAGCCTGGCTTATAAAAAATTTGTGTATGGGAAGATTTTTAGTTAAGTGTAGTAGCATAATATGGCCTATTTTAAAGTTTACCTGTTTGCAAAATATTTTGAGTCATGAAACGGAAAGGGAAATACAGAAGAGCCACTGTGTCACCTGAATGGCTGCCTTTGCCACTGCTGCATGTGGCTGCAACAAAGTCTTCTCCCACAGTGCCTTAGGGCGACAGACAGCTCCATTTCAGCAGTCACTGATGCTAATCGGGCTTGAAAGATGAAAGTTTCCCCTCTGTTTGTTCTCTAACACATCGCTTTGTCCGTCAAATGCCTGCGGGTGACAAGGCTAGGAGACCAACTGTGGGAGCTTCAACTACATACCCAGTTCATAACCAATTACTGCAATGCATCGTCCTTGATTAGGGGAAAATAAACAGGTGATAAGTTGCTTTTGTGTTTTTAGTCAACTCCTGAATGTCTGTGTCAAAATGATGTTCAATTAAAACACATTAATCCTTTGACTTTGATGGTTACTGCAGTCTGACGGGTCGATTCGCTCTCAATTAGATACATTAGTAAAATGTCTACTAGCTCATAATCAAGGTGCCCTAATGGATCCTATTCACCTAAAATATCATCATTCAGGTCTGTGCTCGGACCAGTAGGCTAAGCCATGATTAGCCCACAATTTATTCCCTGCCTGCAATTGAGAGGCAGGGTTCTCACATGGTAATGTGTTTAAAATGTCAGTGGAGAGGTAAGGATCTCATCAACCTTTGGTCACCCAGCCGCTTTGAATATTCTTATTGCCGTCATGCATTAGTAATAAGCTTTTGAAAAGTAAGTCAAATTTAACCTTCGCCGTACCTGGCCCGCATCATGAATATTAACCAGGCCTATTATGTGTACATGATCTGAAAGAATTTAACCCCACAGCACCCAGGATTCAGGACCCAGCCTCTTGAACAGCAGAGGGGAGAGAGGAGGGTGTTTACTGCATAGAAATAGTGTTTGCCCAGCCAGGGGAAATGCCTGGCCAGATTAATGGGTTATCAAGAAACAGTTCCCCAGAGGTAGATGGGGATTGACCGGTCTATCAAAGACCCAGGGAGAACTGCAGGAACTATTTTCTCAAGTATAGGGATGCAAACCTGCACATGCAAACACACACACACACACACACACACACACACACACACACACTTTGCCCTCAAATTTAAGCCTACAGTGAATAGAGCTGTAGGTCAGAGCTTGTCTAATTTGTAACAAAAAACTCCTATCAATATGCCTACACACAGAGAAAGTGTTTGGACATATGTCTTCAATAAACCACCCCCATGATAGAGAAACAAATGATTCTAGGCACAGGTGCGGTACAACACCCTTGTGTGTGCTCTGATTCCTCTTATCTAAGATAACGTTCAGCAGCTTTGGCCTGCCCTCATGAAAATTAAGCCACTTTGATCCTGTCCTAAAGCTTTAAAATATAGTCTGTGTACTGCTTATTGATTTTTAAAAAATGGAAATCTCATCCTCATTAGCAGCGGATGAAGTCATGATCCGCCAGCCCAGAGGCCACCTTTCTTGTTGTGTTTTGTTGTAACTGGCTGATAAATTAAGCACATTTCATACATTTTGGTTCAAGTTCAATCTAACTATGAGCTCAACTGAAACACATTTCCCCTGTGTGCTTCATGAGGGTCTCTGATGCCTTTGCAGATACAAGAAAGTGCAGGTGCAGCCTCTCCAAAACCTCTGCAGACACTGTGGAGACCCACACATCTGTTTTGGTTCATGATCCAAATCTGAATTGAGATTATCTATCAATCTGTCTGCCTGTCAACCAGCTTTCCTCTCAACATCCTTACTTTTCCTCTGGTGTTTTATTAAGCTACGCTTCAATCAGCAGGGGATTTCTTCCACACACACACCCCTCGCCCTTCCTCCCTACACACTTCGAGCTGTGCTATCGATCGGCGAGGGGGCGCACTCACAATGCAGTCAGGGCCCTGTTCGAGCCTGCATCTTTCAGAGGGAGGGATCGATCCTTTCTCTCTTTCTCCCTCTCCCCCCTTATTTCTCTCTTTTCTCCTTCTTCAAAGAACTTTATTGAATGCAACAAACAGAGATGGGAAGATTTGAGAAAGAGGAGAGGAAAGAAGAGAGGAGCAGTGTCGCGAGGCCAGGCATGCTGCCTTCGCTGCTGGGTCGAACTGGGAAGAGGCTTTCGGAATGCCTGGAATATTGAATCAGGAATCAAAGAATTCCACATGCCTGCTGGGTTATAGAAGCAGGAGATTAGGGGGCTGGCACACCCAAGGTGGGATTTTTATTCAATGGAGCTCGATGAGGGTCACCAAGCTCCCGCTTTGAGCACACGTCTGTTGTTAAAAGCCTCACTCACTGTAGATTATGTCAGTTTGCTGGGGAATCCTTTGTATATTCTTCTTCAGCCCAGGACTCAGCTATACTGGGAATCAAAAACATTTCCCATTCATCTGTCTCTTCCCCATTCTCCATCTCTTCCAGGCCTGTTACATGCTTCTATCAAGCAGCATGACAGAGCTATGATCAAACAACGCTCCAGAGGCCAGGACGGCTGCGGAAGCCATGTGTCATGTACACTTAGCTTAGCATTAAGCTCCATGTGTGGCACGTTGATCGCTGGCACAAGGAAGAGGAAAGGAGCAAGACTTGGCAGAATTGGCACAGGCGAATGCCTAACGAAGATGGATTTGTAAGGTTAAAGCTGAGCCATTAATAAACAGAGCAAACAAAGCACTAATTAACACATACAGTAGAAGGGAAGGTTCCCAAGAGCCCTGCTTTCAGTCATTAGAGAGGCAGTGTATGCATTATGATCAAGCAATAAACCAATGAACATCCGCCGCTACTAAAGCCCATCCCTTTCTCTTCCTTTCCTCATTCTGAAGGCTGGCTAGAGACCAGAGACATCAGCCAAGGATCTTGTTTTATTTATTTATTTGTTTGTTTGCTCATACGTTTCTTTTTTTTATTTGTTTGTTTCTCTGTTACACACTTGAAAGTTTCAAACCAAGAGTGACTTCCGCTGCAAATGCAAAACTTAAAAGGGAGAATAAAACAGAAACACATCATAACAATCATAACAACAGTTTTCCTTCTTGGTGTCTCTGCTTAAGATCTTAGGCCAAGTCAGAAACAATTACATTTCTGTAAAGACCCCCCCCTCCTCCTCCTCCTTTTTTAGTGTGAGTTTTCAGTAATTTGATGTTCCAGTGCGGGAGACTGTTGGCTTTAATACAAATCATGTTTGAATCGTTACTTTAAGACCTTAAGCCCTCCTTGGGTGTCAGGAGGATTCAGATAATGAGGCCTGCTGGGATTTCAATCATTTCTACATCTGTTGAAAAATAAGTGGGAAAAGAAAAGAAAAAAGGGAAAAAAAAATATATATACTCTTTTTTCAAGCCCCCCAACACACACACGCACACAAAAAAAATCTGAATCATTTTGAAGATTAATAATAAAAAGAACACCCTATTTTAACTCCTGGACTTTTGTGCTCTCTAAATTTATTGGCCATGAACTCCTTCAGTACCTCAATGCTTTAACACCCTAAACTCCTTGCAAGCCTCTTCCTTCATAGAAAATAAATTAATCCCTTAGTTATTGCCTTTCAGACACCTCTTTATTACATTCTCCTTATTCGCTCTATCCCCAAGGTTTTTCATACTTCGCCTGTAAACAGTCTATAAAAACATTTTAGGCAGAGACATATTAATAGTGTTATGAAGAATTTACATCCTGTTGAGGGTAGTAATCAAGGTCCTGCTCAAGATGCAGCAAACGGAACAATACCTAGATCATGTGGACTTTTCTCCAAAAGTTTCTGCAGATTCCATATTTAGAGGGGAGGGCGGGTGAGTATCACATAATAAGCAAAGGCCAGTGTTTCAAACAAAGTGTTTCACTATGCGGTTACTTGATGATTGTCTTTGCCATATTGTGAGCAATATGTTTCATTCTTACCTCAAAGCGAATAGACGCTGACATTCTGGTCTCTTTTTGACAGATATCGTTGCCATGTAACTGATTACTTCATTCACTGATCCACACAAATATACACTCAGATGTATTTAACCCGCTACATAAATGTTTTAGTACTTTCCATACTTATCACTTTCATTATTATTATGATAGTCCGTTTTTTGCTAATTGTATTGTATTTGTATTGTGTTTTATTATTAGTGTATTATACCAGTGTACTCATATAAGCCTATTATCAAGTAAATCTTGTTTTCCAAATTAATTATTGAAAATGAAACGCACATTTTGTATTTATAAATGCAAAATACTTAAAGATACACAAAAGTACATTTTAAAATTTTAATTCCACCAATCGTAAAATAACCTCAACATGTGCTCAATCACTCTGTCACAGAATTCATGTCGACCGTTTCCTCATGTACTACAGTAGAGGACAGCCTTCTGCAGCCCACTGTAATAACTCACATAATTCTACATAGCTCCATTAATAAATGACACACATTCATTCATAATGTAAACAAGCTTTTGTGTAAAAACTTGGCTTGGGAGAGTCCTACTGTACAATGTTCAAAAAGATTTTACATGCTTCTGAACCAGGATCAGAAAACAAAGTGTCACAGAAGTGTCATAGATGCAGTCATTATTATTATTATTATTATTATTATTATTATTATTATTATTATTATTATTATTATTATTATTATTATTATTA
>JBBMFX010000021.1:3062603-3073234 GCA_037832545.1 Rhabdalestes septentrionalis
ATAGGTGTCACATTAACGCATGAATTTTAATCAATTAATCAAAGATTAAATAAAGCATAAAAAATTATGCTGATCATCATACCACATGACTTTAACACTTTCCACTGTTCTGTCAAAACATGCCACTCATCTAGATGTGATACCGGGTCCTTCTGCACATGTGCAGTTTCACTGTTCTGAGATTCAGTGCCACGTCCATAAATCTGCTACGCTGGGACACTGGCAGCTGTAACCTCAAGGGAGCATTTTTCCCCAGGGTAGCAGGAATCGATAGACTCGACTATTGCTCCAGTAGCATTTTTCGACAAGGCAGCATAAGCTTCAGATCACTCTGCTTCATGGTAGCATTTCTTTCTCAATGTTAGAACCTGACTGTAAAAACTGGCTCTATGCACATCTAAAGATCTTTTTTTCTATCTAAGCTCTTCTCATTTAAACAAAATATATATTTTTGTATTAAATAGGCGATGCTTAAAGTCTGTATTGTTGATTATTCATTCACTAATGTCCCAAAATTCATTAAGATTTCACATATTTTTACAGCAAAATGGTGTTCGATTAATTTTTATTAATTAATCAGACAGCATGTAATTAATTAGATTAATTTTTGAAATTGTGTGACACCCCTAATATATATATATATTGTACATATATTATTTTTGTATTCTTCCACAGCTTACAAAAAGATACCAATTGTACCAGAGTAATACTTATGAATGCAAGAAGGGAAAATCTTTAGTGGTTAACGGAGAGGCACCTGTTAGGCATTCCTGTAAAATGCTTGTACCTTTACATTGCACCCATCAATACAATTTCACCCCTCCTTGGAGAGACTGTCTCTTGGGATTTAACCATGGAGGAGAGGTACCTCATCATGATTTCACATTGTGAAAGTGTTGTGGCTAATTATACCTGCTTCTTCGTTCAAGCAGAATGAGATGTTTAAGGTGCATATTGGGCTCTAAACCAGTAACTAATATAGAAGCACTTTATTCAAAATTAAAGCAAACAGATGAATACAGTTTCACTTGGGGATTTGGTGAATAAATAAACTATAAGAATAATGACTTGTTATGCTAACTGTTATTATGTTGCTATGGTAACTCTGCACCCAGAAAATGAGCGCACAATGTGAAATCCCAAAAGAGGATCTTACATTACACTGCTATCATGTCCTTCTTGTATAAATACAGTGTAATGAGTGCTGAATTTATTCACAGTTGCAGTTTACCTAAATGGTAGTTCCACCCTTACTCACAAAAGGGGCTAGAGGGTTTGCAATGTTTGTAACAGTGATAAAATGGACCCAATTACACAGTAATTATTAGGATCATTATAGGGCAATCATAGCACTGTAATGTAAAGCAAGTGTTAACCACAAAAGACCTCTCCCCCCACAATACAAAACCAGCTTTAAGGTTAGTTTTAGTGTTAGCCAGGCCTCTGATTTAAAGTTAATATCTGATGGTAATAGAAAATAATGGTAATAATTGTAGCCAGATATTATTACAACAAATACAATAAAAATACAAATACAGTAACAATCCTACATACATACAAAAATATAGCAAAGGAACTCTAACAAGGATCAGTGTGCATATTAGGGCATGTGCATATGGGGGTAGGGGGGCACACATGAAACAGACTTGATTTTATTTCTTATCCCAGTTTTGGATTATCAGTGCATCTGTTTCACCTTGTTTCATTCTGGCCAAGTGATCAAGCCCCTGTCTCAATGCAGTTCCCTCTTCCTGTGACATGTAATTTAGGTAATACCATGGCAAACTCTTCAAATGTAGTCCGATCCTACAAAGCGCCCAGAGCCAGTCAGAGACACCGTGCTTACTCGGGAGCCAATCAGTTAAGTCGGTGCTTAGACATATATGACCAGGAATGTTATCTCCCAAGTAGTCCTTTTTGTGATGTTGTTCTGAGGATAAACTACTCTTGTCCTGCACATTTTTTCTGGCCATTTTGTTTGAGAGTTCTCCAAGTAAGGCCCTGTATATCCACATCACCCTGAAAGTAGCAGAAAAGCAAGAGAGGAGTCTTTGGTGAGGGCCAATCATGACTGAGACTTTGTTCTGGGAATGTATGACGACTGATTTGCATTTGGTCCCATAGCACAGTTGAAGATAGCACAGGGCAAGAATCCTGCTACTGGTGATCAGAAAGAGCAGCAGGCAGGAGAGGGGGGGTGGAATAGTGAGGACACGAGAGCGCTCGGGAGAGGCTGGCGTCAGGCTGCCCTGGGCTGGAAACCTGACCAGACACTTTGTCTTTCAGAGCAGCTTCTCTAAAAATAAAAAGGCTTCTGCTGACAGCAGACACAAGCCTGAGACCACACATATATGAACAAACATCTTACATCTCTTTCACACATATCTGTACACACACACTCAAACACACCCACATTCATTTTCCCCACCATTCATATCAACATATGACAACATTTCTGTTTTCCATTTGACCACTTCTCACACTGCTTTCCTGAATCTGCCTTTCAATGTCTCTTTTTGGTATCCAAGTAGATTTTGACTCTTGTAGTCACTGTTTTTGGTTAAGTTGTTTCACCCTCTTTTAGGGCCCCGGTTCGGCATAAGATCAAACATCAGCCACCAGTTTGTCCACTCAGTACGGCCGAGGATGATTTCCTGGCACGAAACTTTCTCAGTTGATTCCCAATATGTTACAAGGACTTTGATGCTTTGAAGATACATTTTCTTAGCTTACTCCTTGTAAAAATTGTGTATGGATCACATTGGCTGAACTATCTTACCCAGGAAAGTCAAATAAATAAATAAATAGACAAAGTTTGTAAAAAGAAATTCAACCAGTTTTCTTTCTTGAACACAATGCAAGTAGGCTTGATTGGTTGGGTGGAGGTCAGCAAGTTCACTGCTTCCTGATCATAAGTGTCTCCTCGTGGGAATGCGAAAAATGGGAATGCAGTGGTGGATATTACGGTCATCTCGATGTCATACAGGTTTCTCCAGGGTCTTGCGGAAAGGCATGGGGTTAGAGGCAGAGATCTTGCGGCACACAGTATTGGTGTTGCTGCAGCGGCAGCCAGGCCGTGTAGCATGGTCATAGCCTCGCTGGCACAGGGTGAGGCACAGCTTGGCAGGAGGATAGCAGCACAGGCAGGGCAGGCAAAGAGCCAGGAGGGTCATTGTTCCCCAGCGGGAGCAAGCATGGGCAGGGGCACAGGAGCAAGGCCGATCAGCGCAGTTGTCCTCATCATCTGCTGAGCAGTGGTAGAATAGACCTTTTACGCAGCACAGGCAAGTGCCATACTCTATGGCATTCTCGGCCGAGCACAGGCACCTTTGGCCACAGGCCCAGCAGGATGGTAAGCTTCGAGGGGCACAACACTCCTGGCACTTGCAGCGGCTACACCGTTCGCAGATAAACAGATGCAAGCCTAAATCCTCTCCATCAGCCAAGCCTTTACCTAAAGAGTCCGACTTCAAATCACCCTTGGGTTGAGAGCGCACAACTGTGGCCAAGCCAGAATGGGAGGTCGTTAATCCTGAAAGAAGTCTCTGGTCTGAAGCACCACTGCCGCGAGACATAGAGCTGATGGTACTGGAGCGGCTTAAGTGTGCCAGGTGGGAATTTTGTTGACTCTGACTGTGAGGGATCTGAACATGTCGATCATCATGTGTATAGAAGACACCCACCTGAGTGGCAGGCTCTAGAGCCACTGGGCGATCCACATAGTCATTACTGGCCCTTATTAAGCGGATCTGGTCTATGGACAGCACAGAGACCTGCTGGAGGTCCAAGCCCTCACGGTCCATCCTTAGAGGAGGTGCTGGATCCATGTCGTCACTTGGGCCGCCAAGGTAGGGACTTGGATACAAGGTTCACACCTATCAGGGTACATCAGATAAACCTGTAAAAGACAACCAAACAAAACACTGACTTTTCTGGCAAAAATAATTAAATAATAATTTTTCAAAAGATTTTAAAAATTCAACAGCTGGTACTGGAGAGGACAGCAGAAACACAAGCCAACATGAACCCTGTTCACACCACTTAGATAGTCTACTGCTGAGGTTACAGCTATTATTAGACATAGAGGATGGAGAGATAAAACTATTGACATCACACTGTAATTTAGCATCTGGTGAACACAGCTGTTGACACAAGGGAAGGGAATCTGAACTGAGAAACTGACAAAACTGAATTGTGAAAAACAGGGGAGCCCACAAGACTTAGTGTCAATGTCCTAAAGCATCTTTTCCCAGCTGGTCTGAGGAATCCAAGAACCCCTCCCTGCAGCTTTTCTTTTGTTAAGCCATATCCTCCATAAACAGGAACAACATGGCTAGTGGAATGTACATGGAAAACATCAGCATCCTGGAACTGAGAAACATGCTGCTCACATTATTTGATGTCATGCCCCACTAGAACTTGGATTGCATTAGAATTTTGCTCATTCAAAACTCTAAATGTACTAATTGCACAAATTTGACAAACCTCTTGGGTTGTCTGCGTTTGGTTGCACACCCTTTGAGTTACTCAATCTTGCGTTTGCATGAACAAACTTAGACTTCTCCAAAAGAGGTCAGTTTTCACAAAGATTGTTTCAGGATGAATGGAGAAGCATTTTAGAGGCAGACCTGATGTCAAGATTAGACAGGAGTGGAGTGCCGTGCCTGACATAACCAGGAACGGAAATCCATACGCAAGGGCAGCAATTAGAGGAAGCAGTGTCTATTCCCAGTCCAGTAAGTATCCGGGGCACAGTCAGCTGAATTCCTGGCATGAGCCCTAGATGCTCTCGCAAAAAGGTAAGATAGCCTCCATCCTCTGCCCCCACTCAGTCAACCATAATAGTAGAGATAAGGAGGCCCAGGTCGGAAGTACCAAATGCATTTGCGAATTACACAGAAGAGGAAAGAGAAGTCCTGGAGAGTAATTATATCAAAGCCAGCAGAAAGCTGCAGTCAGTGCCTATCAGTCCATCTATTTGTTTAGAGGGGCCTGCTGTTTATTTCCATTTGCTCATTATTTGGGGACTGATTTCGCAAACAACACTGAACTTCAAGCCAACAGTGCATTCGCAAACAAGACTGAGAGGAAGTTTTGGGTTTGCTCATCTGTGTCATGTCAGGCAATTTTAGGTTGCATATTTGTGAGAGCATTTGCACATGTCCTCTCCATGTGGTTTTCCTCAACTGTGTTGGCCCTTGGGAGCATTTATCACTTGGGGCTACCCTGAAGTTTATTTGGAACTTTGCAGAGACTTGCAGTTAAAAACAAAGCTTCATTCCCCAACTAACCTCAAAACATCACATTTCCTGGGATCTGACAAATAGCAAAATCACCAACTGCGACATTTCATAATCTGGCCACTCACTTTTCGTACTGCCTTTCTTTCCTAATTACTGCGTGTGTTTGGGGAGACAGTGGTCCGTCGTGTATGTTGTATGTAAACCAACAGTTACCGTAAATAATCCCAACACTCCTTATTTTCCTCTATTCTTGCAGAGGAGACAACTGGAGTAACCCCTTAGTTTTACCCCACGTATTCAAGCCCCAGACCCTGTTGCAGTAGCCAGGGTGCCAATGGAGCGATAAGCCACTCTCCAGCAGCACTGCAGCGAGCCACTGACATCAGGAAGCCCAATGAACCCCCACCCCCACCCCCCACTCCCCACAATGAGCACTCTACCACTCCCCACTTAGTCCTAGAGCACTTGACAGCTCTACATCCCCCAGACTACACATTAGGGTGAGGCCAAAAAAGAGATGCTAGTGTTTGAGTAATGACAACATTCACAATTCCAAAAGTAACACAGTAATAAAAAGATGACATGTGCTGTTTAATAGTTTACAAGAAGGTTGATGCACTGCTTCATAATCATTTTTTTAGAGACCAGCCCAGACAAGCTGTTCGTCAGTTAGTATTTGGGATCCATTTCTGAAATCCAGTGAGCAGCTGAAGCATCATTTTCTGCTTGGTTTTAGTGGCTTCTCTGTCCTGGTACCTGAAGAGTCTATCTATTTGTCTGTTCATGGTTTTATCATCTGCGTGGCTGCTGCTGAGGAGAACTGCAAACTCAGTTGCACACCAAGCATGCTGACACGTCAAATGGATCGAATGAGCAACACCTGATGGCTCTCAGTTTTCTTACAGTTCTCAGTGAAAAAAACTCCTCCCCTCCTATTTTCAACCCACTATAATTATTTGAGCACTTATTTTACAGTATCACAACACTTTGAATGGTGCAATTAATAGTTAGTAAATAGTGAAGAACTATTTGTTCTTATTCTGCGAAGCATAAATCATCTTGGTGTTAGAAACAGTTGGATTACCTTGTGAAGCATTATTGTGTGAACCATACTTTGGCAAAAACAAAGGCTCAATACGAGTGCTTCAGTGCCAGCACCTGTCTCAGGTTAAGACGTTCAGGCAGGCACAGGCCTGAGAGTGCCTGGGAGCAGAGGAAAAAGCTGCGTGTGGATAGAGCGGGGAGAGAGAGGACCATGTTTACTCAGTCCTGCCTGCCGTGAGGGGTAACCTGAAGACAGGCCCCTGCGCTTTGGGAGTATCATTGCTGAGTGAGCTGTGCCTCACGGCTGTGCCCCAGGCCTCCTTGCGCCCAGTACCTTGCATACATCCTTGGCCAGGGTAACCTAATCTTGGGCAGGAAGAGGATGAGGCATGCATATTATTCATAACAATCGCCACACACCACTGGTTGGGAGTAACCCAAAACCCTGGGGCAGGGAGGAGAAGGGAAGCAAACGAGTAGGGGAAGAAAAAGGAGGGAAACAGTCGTACTGCAGAGGGCCACCAGACAATGTTGCGGCAAACATAGTCAAAGTCATGCAGGCCATTCCACAAGTGACTACTGGGAGTGGTTGGCAGTTGTAGTTCTATTCAGGCACTGCCTGACAAGAGCTACAGGCAAGTGACATCATAAAGTGATGCTTGTCAGTGACCCCTGCCACTGATGTTTCAGCAATCCAACCACATATCGCATTACTGGTTTCACGAAGGCAAACTGTTATTTCATATATCTGTTTGCTTTCTAAACGTATTTCCCCAGAATCAAGTAGAGTTGGAATCTGGCAGTTACTTAAAGCACGCTGATTGGCTGCTAGTCATTCCAGGCCTGGACCTGGTGGAAGGGGACAGAAGAAGCTCCCAGGAGCCAGTCTTAGACAGACTCTCAGGCTGGCCATGAGATGTCAGTCACAAGGACCCTGGGTCAGCCCTCCCCCTGGACCCTCTGGGAACACAGCAGGATTGAATGACAATAAACTGTATGAGATTCCGGATGTGCTGAATCCGACCCCCAGGAAGGACTGAAATAGACACTGCAGACCAGTTTGGGCAAGAGAGAGAGAGAAAAAGAGAGGGGGGTGAAAGAGTGGGGGTGCAGGACATAGACAGATGCATAGTCCATGTCTGACAGCAACAAAAGAGAAAGCTAGAAAGCAGACAAATTTGGCAATGATCATGAAAAAGAAACGACCAAAAAAAAAACGCAAATAACTTTACAGTACATAGGAGGTACAGATAAAAACTAACAACAAAATCTGAGGAAGACAACAATGAACACAGAATAATTTTGACAGTCTAAATGACATGTTGCACTTCATTCACATTTTCACTTTGTCAACAAAAAAGTGCAATAAAACATTTAAAAAGAAACAAAACTGCTGTCAGACTGTCAGGGTATATTTGCTCTCTGTGCAGAATGCCCAGCTGCCCAGACCAAAAATACTCTTTCTGGCATCAGAGCTTTCCCAGTCCTTTTCCATCCCTTCTCCCAGTCTCTGCCAGTGAAAACTGGCTGTATTGACACCTCCGACCTTGAGGACAATCAATGTCATTCCTACATGCCCTGAACTCCATGCATAGGCTCCACGTATGAACTGTGTTTGGGATGCTAAATTAAACATGCTTCTCACTGAAACTGCAGATGAACATTACAGAGTCTGCCCAGAATACACAAGACAGTTGGGCAAACCATTCAGACTGCCGAATGGTTGTAAGTGCAGCATGAATTAAAAATAGGAAAGGGAATACAAAGATAGAGCACTCACCTCTGAATGGAGGGAGATCCATAGTGAAATTCAAAAAAGTGTTTTTTATTTCTCTCAGCTCGTTCCCCTCTTCACAGGTTCCACTTTGTCAGCCTTGTCCCTTCAGACACTTTCACAGGGGTCTCAGGCGTGCAGGCTATTGGCGTGCAGGCATGCAGACTTTCTCAATGCTCAGTCATTCCCCAAAGATTGTACTGACAGCCAAAGTAGAAGAGCAGCACTCCGAAATGAAAGTCTCTCAGAGAAGAGGGCAACATGTCATGCAATGTATCCCAAAACAAAAGGGGTCCTGGAGAAAGTGAACGGCAGAGCACAGTTTAGAAGCGGTTGGAGAGGAGCCTGTCTGCCGTTTGTCTGGTCTCAGTATAAGCAGAAAGTGTGAGCACTGGATTGTCTCAGTCACACGTTGTCTTTCTCTCCCTCTCTCTGGTCAGTGCTTGCTTGCATTCATGTATTCGCTCTCAGAGGTCTATGTGTCTGTGAGTGAGTGAGCGAAGATGACACAGACAGAGAGAGAGGGGAGAGAGAAAGGGAGGAGTAGGGAGTGAGATAGAGGGTGGGAAACAGAGGGAGGGAGGGAGGGAGGAGGGGTTGTTGGATATGAATGGTAGACAGAGGGAGGGCTTTGGGGGGCCAGTGGAGTTTTGCTGGAGATAGTTAATGGCTAAGTGGCATCATCAGGCTGAAACTCAATCTCTCATTTGCTCCCCTTCAGGCACCGTTCCATATGATTCCCTGAGCTCAGCCTGAAGCAGAAGAGAGAGAGAGTAAGAGAGAGAGGGGGAGAAGAGGTAAGAAAAGATCAGATAAAAGCGAGTAGATGCAACAAGAAGAGTGATTAACAGGATACACATAATGAAATAATGAAAACCTCATTTGAATCATACACAATAGTTTTGCCACTAAGCCTGTGAGCAAACCACTTTTTTTTCACAATAGTGCTAACAGTGGTACAGTTTGCCAACAGGTTTTGTAGCAAACTTTTTCAAACATCAAAGATGCTATTTCTATACTTGCTATTGGCAAAATCGTTAGTAAACTACCTTTTTAACAGTAGGGGTTGTTCTTTTCTTTGGGTTTTTTTCTGAACAATTTTATGTGCAAGACATTATGAGGAGGTTTTGGGGACTTGACAAATGTCTGCTCTACAGTGTGTGTTTTTGTAACCATAAATACTAGGTTGTGGACTGGCCAGAGCCTGAAGCAAGTACGTTCACTAAGTAATGTATATCCCTGAGCAGTTATAAACTTACACTCAATCACCAGGAGCAGCATAAAAGCAGGTGGCAAAGTGTACCAAATTATTCTCATCTGTGATGAACAGCCACTGAGTACATCATGTTACCCAGCTTGCTGTGAGGGGGCTGAGGAATGTGTCAGTTGTCGCTCGGGCCTCCACTTCCGCTAAAACCCATCATCTAAACACGAAAGTCCAATCGTGGCATGGAAACCTGTGACTATGTGAGCTCAGGCAAACTCTCAAAACATCAAGTTATGTTGTAGGACTACAAGTGAAGAATTTTTCAAATAGATATTCAATGTCTCCAGAGTTTGGAGTCAAATATACATTGTTTCCCAAGCTCAAGGTACCAGAGGAGGTGGAATAAACAGTGTTGAACACTGCATTAAGAACATATATTGTATGTATCTAAGATAGTTTACCAACCAATCTAAACAGCATTAAGTGTTATATGTGGCTAAACAAATAACAAAATCTAATGAAAACAGAGGCATTATCTACTCTACCACACCTTACTTAACATTAGTGTGGATGTTTGGAGAATTTATTTGATTTTATACATAACGGACATACGGTTGTCCTAAGGGGTAGGAGAGTTTAGGTAACAAACAGTGACAGTCCAATGACTTTATAAAAAAATCTTTATTATGCATAATTAATTCTAACCATTTTCATTTGGTATGTGTGTGTGCTTGTGTGTGTATTCATCGAAAAGCAGCTGTCCTAGAGCAGCTCACATCCCAGTGAATAATTCAGAGTCTGACGTTCTAGTGCATGTCGGATTGGAACGCAGCCCATGTTCCTATCCTATTTACTTCTGTTGTTGCCAGCAGATACCAAGAGACCTTATCATAATGGCAACATGCTTGTGGTGAGATTAGAAGCTACTGTGCAGCACAACTCTGTACATATCCCCCTGAAGGTCTCGGATGAAGGCCCTGAATTAGTCACAGGCTACATCGTTGACAGGAATAATCATTTTATGACGTGACGCAACAGAGCAAACACAGAGTGAACGCGCTCACATGTACTAGCATGTTTGTCTGTTAAATGAGAATAATACATGGCATCAAATGGGATTCGCCTGCATTTGGCTGCTTTTCTTATGTCCCCTTATTGACAGCACAGGTAAGATATCTCCAAGGAAACAGTAATTGTGTGCATGTGTGTGTGTGTGTGTGTGTGTGTGTGTGTGTGTGTGAATGTGTGCGTAACAGGGCAGGAAGAGGGGTGCTTCCTGGCTTCCTGTGGAGGGAAATAGAGGGGATGGCCAAACAGAGCACTGAGCTGGTGTGTGAATCAGGTTTCTCTGTCCTGGGCAAAC
>JBBMFX010000021.1:3181499-3195911 GCA_037832545.1 Rhabdalestes septentrionalis
TACCATAAGGTTTCAAGAAATTGATTTTCCAGCCTGGCATTCCATTCAGTCACCATTCACTCATGTGCACATACACAAAAACATACAAATATCTGGATTTCTTATTATTATCACTATTATTATCTATTTTATATTTTCCCCCCAAACAGACATTTAAACATACACAAATAACAACTCAGTGATCACAATCCTGCATCTGCAGGTTCCTTTATGGTGCTTTGAGCACTCCTCATAAAAAAGATATCCCAGATAATTTTACCACAAAGGTGATAATCTGATTTTTTGGTTCCTTTTCTAAGAAACTCCACATAAAACAGATATCTCAATAATTTACCACAAAGGTGGTAATCCAAATTTTTGGCTTCCTATTTTGGATGCTCCTCATAAACAGGTATCTCTATATTTACTGCAAAGTAAATTTTTGATTCTCCCCAGAGAATTCCTCATAAAAACAGCTATTAATTAATTCTACTTTCCTGCTCCTAGTCGTCCATCAAGGCCCTCTCAACTGGTAAGCAGAATTATTAGTAATTTGTGCGCACAACCTCATAAGTAGTATTAACTAGTAAAAAGCATGCTATTCTTATTTCTGAAATCAGAGCCCAGTCTCCCTTTAACAAGAAGGAATTCTTAAGATGACCTTACCCCTACAGACCATCTCTTGCAGACAGCACAAATCTAATTAAAATACAAAGCAAAATAGCTTACTTTTTTCCAGTGGCCACTGGGTTTGTGCCGTCGGCTGAGGGTCCGCAGAGGTAGTTGGTCCTCTTTTTCCTCTTTTTCGATATCCTTCTTTTCAATATCACGTCGGGGTCACCACAATGTAGGAGATCAGAATTTTCGATCATTTTTGAAAGAAGGAAATCAGGAGAGAAGCTCTGGTTTCAGGAATAACAGGCATTTTATTGAAAAACTTCAATCTGGCCTGGACGCCCCCCTCTGCAGAAGGAAATACGCGCCCAGTTCTTTGTTTCCCAGTTTTTGATACAGTCTTCATAGGACATCCTACATATTTGCATAGTCAACACCCCTTTTACATCATCTGACTCCATACATACATATTCCTATAGGATAAAGGAACATATTGTACCCTTCCACAGCTGTTTTCAATTAGTGGAGGCAAGGGCCTCTCTGGAATGGACTGTGTCTCCATTCTACTGGGAGTGCAAGCACACTTCCCTTCCCATAGATATAAATATATTCATATTTCCCATATGTTTAAGACAGAATAAATAAAACAGAGACAGAATAAAATTTCCTTCTACTAAACCGCTCCATTGGAAACGCCTTTATATATGCACCATGCTCGAGCATTAACTCTGGGTAACCAATTGGAGGTTAATTGAACATACTCTTCTCAGGTGTTTTTGAACCGAAATACTCATGGTATGCGGGTTTGGGGTAGATCAACCCAGAAGTTATGATTAACCAAATGGTAAGTTAACCGAGCTTTCTGGAACACCCACCTGCTCAGCCCTGTGGCTGGGTCTGTTTGTCGGTCAATCCTCTGATTCTATGTATGTTCGATTTAGAGAGGTTTGTTTACCCTGGTATACTAATACTTGTTCTGCTTTGTCCGCAGACCCCTGTTCCTCCCCATTTTGTCCTGACCCCGGGTGCCTCTGTCCTGTCCCCTGGCTCGGCGTGAGAGGCCGAGGCCCCTTTTGTTCGTTTGAGGAGCACGGGTCCAGCCTGTTTTGGCTCTTTTCTGTTTGTGTGCTTGTATTCCCCAGTCAGTTTTGTTCTGGTCTGTTTGTATGTTTGTATTGTGGAATTATGTTCATTAAAACCCTACATATCTCCATTCTATGGCGTTCGCCCCAGTCCTTTCCCCAACACCCGTGGAGAGATCTGTGACAGTAGGAAAGCCATTATGACCATGTCTGGCCCATACAAGACCGTACAATACAGCTGAGCTCTTGATGGCTGAATGAGATTCAACCCTGGTAAATGTGTATCAATCTACCAGATTGCAGGACTTGTGAATGAGGCCTTCATGTCAGCAGTAACACCAGGCAACATCACATCTGGATTTAGGTCCACTTGGAATCCAGGGAAACACGAAAGAATGGGAGAGACCCATGTTTGCTATAAAGGAAAATTATGTGGCATGTGTGGTAAAGAAGCTGCCTCAACCTAAAAGGTCTGGAGGAACCACACAGAGAAAAGATCTAATCTTTCCCTGTAACTTTCAGGGCTGGAATATAGAGTAAGCCTAGTAGAGTATGACCGTAAGCTGATGTTCTAATCACCGACGCAGAGAGACGCTTTTTTCCTGGGCGTAAGTTGCACGTCATATAAACATTTTTGCCTTTAACCTCAGTGAGGGAAAAGTAGCGCTTAAACTTCCAATTTGCAGAAGCTGCCTTTGACCAGAGCGGTAGAGAAAACTCTCTCTCTCTCGACGGCTCTGCGTTTGACTGATGCGTGTACTTGTGTGTGACGACCCGCACTACTCTGCCTCTGATTGGCTAACCATGGAAACTTACTCATCTAAGCCAATCATCGCATTCTCAGTTACACTACATGTACAGACACACCCATCATCATCACTGGTTATGTGTCCCGCCCCGGCCCTGAACACACACACACATCCCAGAGAAAGAGAGGTCTTATGGCTGAGCGAGACACTGCTCGCATGAAAACTGCTTCAGTGTTCTCAGTCATAGTAACACGCATTTTATTGTCAGTAACAGTAATGGCGTTGTAACAGGGAAACAGTAATTGGTTTGATTACTCGTTACTGAAAAAAGTATTGTTGTTAGTAACGCCGTTTATTTATAGCGCCGTTATTCCCATCACTGGTCTCCACATAACGTTTGTGACATTTAGACCCTGAAGGTCAGCATTTGATCATTAAATACATGGAGTCTCTTGATCAATCACTGCATTGTGGCTCTTGGATTAAACATTGTACTGTCTTATGGATCTGATCACAGTGGCCCTGTCTTTTTGTGTTTTGTGACTGTTCTGTGACTGGTGGTTAGTATGCCCGTTTTGGCCTACCTGTTTGAAATACGCTCCTAAAACCCAGTGTATGCTCTGTTTTTTGGACCAAACAGGATGTCCACCATGTTGGTCACATGGGAGTTGGATCAGCACTTGTTTTTCCACCACTGTATCTATTGTGGCACAGGTTTCAAAGAATGTAGCTGCCACGTGTGTAAGGACCAAGAACCTGCTCAGAGCAAGGCCATGGCTGCAGAAGACAGGTAAATGTTTTAATAGGTGGCCTTTTTTGTCTCTAACCTTGCATTAGCCTTCAGACACTTCTGAGGTTTCCAGTATCCTGTAGGAAAATATTCTTGGAGCAGAAACTGGTGCAGATCTTGAGGAGACAGGACATGTGCTGTCGATCGGAGATGGTATTGCCCATGTATATGGCCTTAGAAATGTGTAGGCTGAAGAGATGGTGGAGTTCTCCTCTGGCTGAAGGTGAGCATACTTGGGGTCACTGGGGTCAATAATCATGGGGTTGAGGTCTTGGGGGTCAAAGTATAGGATGGCACTAAGGCCATGGATTATACTGTAGGAGTACTATAACATTTGTTTATTTAATTCAGTTTTTTTTGTGGGCCACAGTTAAAAACTAACCGTATGCACTAGAGCTCCACAATAGACACAAAATACCAGTTTTGCGATTTAAGTAATTCGAATATGTCGATTACAAAAAATCGTATTGGATAGAAATGAAGAGTGAGATCTTGGTGCATTTGTTCTCTTGCTACTTATCATACCATGTCACTATCGACTGATGACAGCCTACAAATAATTACAAAAACTGTGCATTCTAACAAGTATTAGTGTTCATATCAGTTAGCAATCCTAACACGTGACCTTGTAGAGGCTCCGAGGCCGCTTGGAGAAGTAATGTTCACGTGAGGATGCTTTTGGTTCAGGTGATGCAGCATTGTATTCTACTCAACCTACCTACCTCAATTAATTATTTTTTTATTCTGTTACAGTAGTGGAGCAGACGCTGTTAGTTAAAGGTGGATTTGGCTAAAAACAGCAGAGCCAGAGTAAAAGAGACAATATTTGGACAAACAGAACCAAGCAAAAGTGTCCATATAAAGTAATCAAGATAAAGAAATATAAAAAAGAAGAAAATAATAAAATATTTAATATTCCTCAAAATATTGCAGAAAATAAAGCTATCTGCTACAACCCTCTACATGACAGAGGTCAATACAACACTTAACTAATTTTACACGCACACCCAAGACAAAAAGACTGAAGACATGAAACCAGACGAGCAAATATATACCAGGTGACAGCACCATTTACAAACAAGGGGGGAACATAAAACAATCAACATCAAAACAAAAAAAGCATGCGTTGTAACATGAATAAACAAGCAGATTGCTATGATAAAATCAAAATATAATATTCCATAAGCACCTGAAAGGAAACAAAGCAGAGGTGGCTTGGCCAAGGCCTCCTCAACCATCCCCATAGTCCAACTAATTGGACTAGCCCAGTTAGACCCGGAACCAAATATTAAGCACCTTTTTTTTTCATTCTTTAGTCTCAGATTGACTATTGCAGATCTATTAAAAGTATACTGTTTTTGTGAGGAATAACACCCAATTGCTTGCTCATTTAAGAGGCATTCCATGTTGCATAACACACTATTGATATAGTTGTGTAAAAACACATGTATGATTTACATGATTAATTGATGAAAAAAATCAACAGGCTACTCCAGAAATATTCAAAAGTTGCCCTGTTGCGATTTTACTGTTGCACTACTTTGCCACATATCACTTTTCTGGAATGATAAAGGCCTTAAGTATTGAAATTAGGGTTGCAACTAATTATTATTTTAATAATAGATTGATCCATCTGTCTATTTTTTCGATTAATCATAGAATCGGATAAAAAAAGAATTAATTTGCAACCCTTTTTTTAAACAAAACTAAAATATTTAGAAAGTGCACTAACATGTTGCTCTTGAGCTGTTTTAATAATAATAATAATAATAATAATAATAATAATAATAATAATAATAATAATAATAATAATAATGGACTAACGCAAAAAACACACGTATGCTTTGCATCTGCCAAATATATAGACCTGAGCTGCCAAAACAATAAATTATTTATTAAAAAAAAAAAAAATTAACAATACAAATGAGAAAATTTAACAGGACTTGTTTGAATGTCAGAACTTGTTCTCTACACTATACACTGCAGACGCACACACTTGCAGACACACACACTTCAACCATAGACAAAGACCTCATGTCAGTGATGAGCATGCTGAGGATACTATCCGTCAAGACAGCGGCTTGCTGTGGTATGCCTGATGCATTTCCAGTCAAGAAGCCTTTCATGGTTTGCTCTGGGTTATTTTTCTGGAATGATAGATAGTATGAGTATGTGTAATAGTGCAATTTTTATATAATCTAAATACATGTATGCATGCACACACACACACACACACACACACACACACACACACACACACACACTTGTTTTAGTTACTAGTTGTGTAAAGTTGTGTAAAGGTAACCAAAGAGCATTTACATACAAGGCTCTCGTGCTCTCACTCTCGCGCATTCTCAAGTTTACTTGAAGCTTATTCATTAAATTGTTAAATTATTACCAACGATGTAAGTGCAAGGTTCATTTATACACCATATTTAAACACAGCTTAAGAAGGCCAAGTGCTTTAAAATTAAATAAAAAAAAGTACAACACACAAATATTTGTCAGTAATAACCTATATGGGACAAAGCACAGAATATACACTGCAAAAATGCTTTTCTTACTTTGTAGTTTTGTCCTGTTTTCAATCTGAATATCTAAAAAACATTCTTAAATCAAGATACATTTACTAAACACATGAAATAGCATAAATTGTTGTGACGGAGACCTCGCCCCCGTCACGTCGTTCCCGGTCCCCGTCTCCCGAATATTAGTTTGTCCCTTTACGTTTGTCCACCCTCGTTAGTTTCCCTCGTTCCCTACCTAGTGTGTCTCCTCCGTTTGTATCGCGTCCTGTCTATTGCTTTCACCTGCCCCTCATTTCCTTTCAGTCCCAGCTGTTCCTCGTCTTTATCTCTTATTTAAGCCCCAGCTGGTCCCATTCCCCTTTGAGTCTGTCTTTGTCAATCTATCTGTTTGTATCCTGTCACGTTCACGTTCTTGTTGCTCTTCTTCTGCCTCGTTCATTTTATGCCTCCTATCTAGTTCTCCTGTGTCTTGTCTCTCTTTATTAGTGGTTCTGTCTTTCTCTTGTAGGCCTGTGTTCCTCCCGTATTGCCCTGACCACGTCCTCATATCCCTGACCGTGCTGAGTGGATCTCAAGCCGGTGCCTTGGTTTTGTTTTTGTTGTTCGGTTGAGGAGCACGTGTCTTTCTGTTTTCATTAAAACACCGTCAAACTACTGAGTGCATCCTCCCCTTCCCTTACTCACGCGGAAAGATCCGTGACATATGTCTTGTTTTCTGAAAAAAAAACACACCTAAAAATTAAATGATTGTTTGCTTATAACAAGCAAAATTATATGCCAATGGGGTAAAAAAATCTTAATGAGATTATCTCAAACAGAAGTTTTAGGCATCACTTATTTTGCCATCAACATGCCATTTTTCTTGTCTAGTAATCTTGATTTAAGATTTTTTAGATATTTAGCTATACATGACAACAGATTGAAATCAGAATGGTCCAAAAAAGAGTCAGATTCAAGATTCAAGATTTTATTTGTCACATGCATATTCATACACGTACAACACGCAGTGAAATGTGTCCTGAACGGCTCCTTTAGCCTGTGCAGAATTATAGACAATTTAAATTAAGAATAAAGTCTGGAATTAAAACAAGAAAATAAACAAGAAATAAAATCTGGAATTGGACACTAGAAAATAAATTAGAAATAAGAAATAAGTACGAGTATACATATGCTTAATATAAGTGCAACTGAAAGTTTTAAAATCTAAAAGTTTCTACAATGCACATTTAACAAATACTTAAGACAAGAGATGGATATGTATTTAAATATGTTTAGCAGTAGAATTTACTGTGTGCAAAAGGAATGTGCAAATGAATGTTAAAGTGCACTGTGCAATATTGTCAAGTTAGCACAGCACTGTACAAAATCATAGTGATGAAAGAGGGTGTGTTACAGAATGATATGGCAGAGTGACAAACCAGACTCCTTCAGTGTCCGAACTGCCCTGTACCAACATCTCTTGGTGTAAATGTCCTGCAGGGAAGGGAGAACAGACCTGCAGCAGCGTTCTGCTGCATGGATCACCCTCTAAAGAGCTTTTCGGTCCTGCACACAGCTATTTCCATACCAGGATGCGATGTTCTTTGTGAGGATGCTCTCCACAGCACCAGAATAAAAAGACCTGAGGATCACTGAAGAGACCCCAAACTTCCTCAGTTGCCTGAGATTGTTCAGGCACTGCCTAGGCTTTTTGGACTGGACCTGGATGTGAGCAGTCAACGTCAGGTCTGAAGAGATGTGGATGCCGAGGTTTTTGAAGGACTACACCCTCTCCACTGGAGCTCCATTGATGATGAGGGGCTCGTAGTCTCCCTGCTGTCTCCTTCTGAAGTCCACCACCAGCTCCTTGGTCTTGGTGATGTTCAGCTGGAGATGGTTGTCCTGGCACCATGATGCCAGGTTCTTCACCTCGTCCATGTAGGCCGTCTCATCATTGTAGCGGGAGTACAATAGTAGAGAGAGTACACACCCTTGTGGTGCTCCAGTATTGGTGGTGATGCTATCTGAGACGCACCTGCCCACCCTAACTACCTGAGATCTACCCGTGAGGAAGTCCAGCACCCAGGCACACACATGGTTGTTGAGTCCTAGGTCCCTCAGTTTTATGTACAGTCTACTTGCCACTATTGTGTTGAAAGCTGAGCTGTAGTCTACAAACAGCAGTCTCACATTGTTACCCAGTCTCTGGTCCACGTGGCTGAGAGTGGTATGCATGACGTGGGAGATGGCATTCTCAGTAGATGTTTGGTCGGTATGTAAACTGGGGGATGAGGAAAATTGTTTTGAGAAACGGCTTTGTAGCCGTGCTTGTACGAGGTGTAGCAATCTAGCTCCCCTCGTCGGACACGCAGCATCTTGATAAAAGTTCGGCATAACTTGTCTGAGGTTAGCTCTATTAAAGTCACCTACCACAATGAGGGCTGTGCCTGGATCTTTGTTTTGAAATACACTCAGCACATCATGTAGTTCAGACAAAGCTGTACCTGTGTACACATGGGGGGGGTGGTGGTGTATAGACTGCTGTAGCGATGACCGAAGTAAACTCATGGGGCAGGTAGAATGAGTCCGACGGAGTAACGGCGCAGTCTGCCACTGTGAGAGTCAGTCATGTTTCTGTGAAGCACAGAATATTACAATCCCTCGCGTCTCGTTAGAAAGTAACTCTGGCCCTTAGGTCGTCCAGCTTGTTCTCCAGTGACTGCAGGATACCAGGCAGTGGTGTACGATGCGCTTGTTGTCTCAGTCTGTTATGGACGCCGGCGCGTGTCCCTCAGCGTTTATTTGTTCTGCGCCTTGGGCGAGCGTTGCATCCTTTGTTTTGGTCCGAGCCGCGTAGAATCTCAGTCGGCCACGACGGGTCTGGTTTAAAAGTGTCCGAGATTGCTTGTGCTAGATTGTTTCTGACGTTAAGAATTCTAATACTTTCAAACTATTAGCCCGGCAGAATTTGGAGCGTGAAGTAAGACAACATGTGCATGAAAAACTATAATAACGCACAGTCTGAGCGGAGCGGTCAGGAAGGCATCTGGACGAAGCCGCGCCATACCGGAAGAGTGAATAAAAACGTGTCTTAGTCTTGCAATGCTATGTAACTATACCACCCCTGCTTTACCATTATTAACAAGCTAACGCTAACTTGTCATGCTTGTCAAGCTGGTTAACGAGTAAACACCAGCACCAGGGACATTACGTTCCTCACTTCAAAATGGAACATAAGTAGGATTCTGGCGTGACTTAAACTGCTGTTGAACTCCCTTCCCCCTCATCAAACACTCCAATATGTTTGCATTTCAGGTGCTGGATCATTGCCATAGTGCTCCCGTACCATGCTATTTCGCATATTTTGCAGTTAAAACACTTTTCCTGTTTATTTAGTGTGAAATGCTCCCACACCTTGGATGACCTGGGTCACACAGATTTCTCTGGCTCCGCCACGTGTAGGGTGACACAAAAAAACGGGAACTTTTGAGGTGCAAAGTGGTATCCATGTGCAGTTGCCAGCACTATGGAAGGGGGACTGTGAGCTGTAAACAATCACGCCATTCAGTAATAATGGAGGAGTGGAACAGTAGACAGCGTGCTTTCACGATAATTTTTTCTATTTTTACTTTTGCTGTCTGAGGCACCGAACTCTGCTGGTATCAGTGCGCAAGAGAGACGGTGTGTTCACTCCGCTCCAAGCTTTAGTAATAGATTTTTATAGGATGAATCGATTTGTTGTTGCAGCCCTAATTGAAATGTTTGACATGGTACATTTAGCCCCCCCAATATGTACCTTCCATGTATGGAAAAGCTAATATTATTTTTCATGGCAATATATATTATATATAAATATAATGTAAATTCAGCTAAAAATAAATGATTACTGTCGAAAGCATCTCTGGCAGCTGCAGTTAAGCGTTCCTGCATCATAAGTTTCATGTGTGTAGCTATCTTGAGGCTTCCTGTTGACTTTGGCAGCCATATTGTATTTGGCAGTACAATATTATAAACTTCTCAGTTTTGTCATACAAAAGTTATTTTTATTTGTAGTTGGACTCATTTGAAAGCTCAGACTCTATACATTTTCTTTCTCTGGCACATTAAACTTCAAAGTTATTGCAAACAGAAAAACAGGATGGAAACCGGAGTTTTTGTGTAAAAATGAAAAAAAAAATGGAATTCAGCCATTCCTATTTTCCCTGTAGAAAAAGTCACTATTCACCTCAAAAGAATAAAAAATGAGTTTATAATAAGTGTTCAAGTATTGCCATCCGAGCCGCCATCTCTAATCCAGAAGTCCATATTTTCGTAATCGAATTATAAATAAATAAATCGCTAAACACTTCTTCAATCACCCGCCAATCTGTATGAATCCGGAGATTTGATTCACCAGTTGAAAAGAATCGAATCACACAGTACACCTAATTCATTTTGACAAAACTTGCTGAAACATCTCTAAACCAACTTGAATGCAGTCTTCTCACCACCAGCCAGCGATAAACACTTGCAGTGAAGTGTAAATATGACATGCAAAGATCGGGACGCGTTTCGGTGGGTGTATTCACAATTAGTGTGAATGCTCCAATCATTAAAAAAAAATAAAAATTTGAGCCCACCCCTATACCCCCTAGCGGTGTGTGACTCTGGTGTCTGCCAACAGGTTAAGATAAACCTTTATTAGTACAAATTTGCAGTGTCATGGTAGAAAGTGGACAGTACAAATGTAAGAGCAGCAAAAAAAATAATTTAATTAACCATACGAACAATAAAGTATAAAGTGTATTTTGTTCTTAAAGCCCCATTTTTATTACTGTTAATTAATTTATGTATTTTCCTTGCTCATAACAAAGTGTATGTGTGTGTTTGTGTGTGTGTGTAGAGATGTGTATGTATGTAGTGTTTTGGGAGCATATTTAGTGTTTATAGGCTTTTTTATAAGTATTTTTTTAAACATCACCAATTTGCAGTTTTCCACAATCTGTGGGAGATCTTGGAATGTAACCCAAATGAATTCCAGGAGTGTATTGTTCAGGGTCACATTGCTGCCAAAGGTCCTGCTACTGGGGGTCTGACTGATTTTCTTTGTTCTACAACATTCACAGTACACATGAGATCATAATCTGCCTTTTTAGGATATTAGGGCTTTTGTAGAATCAAGGCATTAAAACATAAGTTTAATTGCATTGTGAGCCTTTCCAAGATCCCAAATATTATAATGAAATGGATTTAGAATTAATGTCTGGCTGGCTTTTATACCATAAGAGACTTGAACAAAATCTTTGTATTCACCCCCCATTCTTTAGGGAATGTCTCTGAACTTGGAGCCAGACAATGTTGGTGTTGTGGTGTTCGGTAACGACAAGCTAATCAAGGAGGGCGATATTGTAAAGAGAACTGGAGCCATTGTGGATATGCCTGTTGGAGAATGCTCTGGGGAACGCTATTGAAGGCAAGGTCTGTCCTTTAAACTGCAATCTAATTTCCCTTTTAGACACGTTAGGATGTTTTAACACCAAAACAGCCTTTTCCTTATGTTTTGGATTCAGTAGTTCTTGTAACTTCTGTCACATCAACTTTAGGGTGTCCTGGGTTCTAAGCAGCATAGGCATGTTGTTCTGAAGGCTCCTGGCATCATACCCCACATCTCTGTAAGGGAGTCCATGCAGACTGGCATCAAGGCCGTGGACAGCCTGGTACCTATTGGTCATGGAAAAAGAGAGATGATCATTGGAGACAGACAAACTGGGTAAGAGATTAAGAAACTGAGATGTGTCTAACTGTCTAACCAGGGGAAAGCTGACCCAACAGTAGGCAAGATTTCTGGGTTTTTCAATGTTTTAGGAAAACTGCCATTGATATTGACACAATCATAAACCAGAAGCGTTTCAGTGATGGCACCGATGAGAAGAAGAAGCTGTACTGCATCTACGTGGCCATTGGGCAGAAACGATCCACCATGGCCCAGCTAGTCACGAGGCTGACTGACACAGATGCCATGAAATATAGCATTGTGGTGTCTGCCACAGCTTCTTATGCTGCTTCTCTGCAGTACCTGGCCCCCTACTCATCCACCTGCCATGCAGTCTGAATTTCACCTTTTATATGATCGGAAACAGTGGCTGCGAGAGCAGAAATCAAGTCGTTTTGAATGGAACATACCAGAAAACAGCTGATGACTGAAATTATTTGTCTTAGACAGTCATATTTAGCTAATTTTTCTGTAAATTCCCTGTAATTCCTCTTTTTTGCTGATTCACTACTCTGAATGTGCCCCCTGAATGCCCGCTCCTGACGGCCAAGCAAGGAAGTCACATCAATTAGACAGTTTAGGAAGGCCCTGGTGTTTTTTTTGTGTTTTTTTTTTGGTAAATAAACGGTTTCAATATGTTTTGCCACCTGAATGTGAAGACTTTCATTGATGGCACGGTCAGGGTTGATTATGCACAGGCAACTTAACCTGGCACATGAACTCACATGTTCTTTGCACTTTTCATGCCTTTTTTATGCCCTGTCAAAAATCCCCAAAACCCACTTTGACCAAACACATAACATTCCCTGAGAAGGCATGGCCAAAGGTACATTTTCTTTGTCACAGCACTTCCAGTCAGCCATTTCACAGTGTCATACCAGGAGAACTGAATTTTTTTCCTGACTTTTGCACCGGATCAATCTTGGGCGTTGGTCTGCCCTGCTGTATAATTCGGAGTCTCTCCTCTTAAAGTAGACTACTAAATGGTTTTGCCAAAAGCAGGTCAACAATATTGGCACCATCTGCAATTATGCACAGCTTGCTAGCTGGCTAGTTTCCACTTCCACAAGCTACTTTAATTATATGAATGGATTAACTTTACATTGCTGAAACAAGGAACAAAGTCACGAATGCTTTGTTTGCTTTTTTTATTTAAAGAATTATTTGCATGAGCAAAAAAGGTGTATATCACCAGCAAAGAGAGTGCAGCTGTTGTCGTACAACTTGATCTGCAAATCTGCATGGGACTGAACTCTAATCTCTGTAATGCGGGTTTACACTTAAAACATGCTGTCAATCAAAAATAGGGGTTCCGCACTTTAGACAGCTCCTCCAATCATCATGCAGCAGTGTCCTGGCCCGCCCACTGCTCAATTCACTCCCAGAAAGGATGAGCTTCCCTGGAAATGACTATTTTGGTGCATTTATCCAATCACCGTTCAGCTTTTCTGCAGTGAGACACACCCCTCTGCCAGTGTCCATAGCGCCATAGTGAAGACAATCAGCATCAAACAGTCTACAATAAATATCTGATTCTGAATGAGCTAGTCATGAAGTTGAGCGCATTTTAGCGCACTTTTATTAAAAATAAACTAAATATGACCGTGCATATAGGAGCATTTTTTCTGACATGGTAGAGGAAGTGGAGCTTCCCTTTGTGGTTGTCGTGGAAAAATCAGCATTTATTCTTTTTATGTGATTCATTTCTTTTTGAATGATTAAGTTTTATTCTGTATCCAGTGATTCATCCTTAGTTTCTGAGGTTTGTGTCTCTGTTGATATGATCGTGTCTCTGTTGATATTATGATGCCTTAGTCAAAATATGTTCTAATGTTTATCAGAAATTCTCTGTCCTGCGTAAATCTCTGAAGGACAACTCTGTTGCAAAACAGGAGATTTGGGGTTACCATGGAGATTGAGATTGTGCGAGAAGTGACGTCCTGCTCAGTCTGCATGAGTGACAATAACTTTTCTCCAATGGACTTTTGACACCTCCTGATAAGGTGTCTTCTAGAGATTATGCAGGACAGGGGGCTATAAAATATGTGTTCTGCATGAAGAAGAGGGAACAGGTCAGGACGTTGAGGCAGACTTTGCTGTCTCTGTGTTCTTTATCCTGCCCCCATCTGCAGATGTACCAAATAAATCTTTCATATGATTCAATTTGAGCAAAAAGGACTCTGTTGGTTTTTTTCGAGTCTCTACACCCCAGGAGGGTATCTTGTGAGCCCTGACATGGTCTTAGAGCAACCTGCCACTGGTGAGTATCTTGTAGGAGGAAAATTTTAGATACCCTTCTTAAATATGAATCTCTGAGTGCACGAAGACACAGGAACATTCCAGAGAGGTCCTTGGCTCCACGAGTCTCTACACCCCAGGAGGGTATCTTGTGAGCCCCGACATGGTCTTAGAGCAACCTGCCACTGGTGAGTATCTTGTAGGAGGAAAATTTTAGATACCCTTCTTAAAAATGAATCTCTGAGTGCACAAAGACACAGGAACATTCCAGAGAGGTCCTTGGCTCCACTAATTGAAAACAGCTGTGGAAGAGTACAATATGTTCCTTTGTGAATTATCCTATAGGAATATGTATGGATGGAGTCAGATGATGTAAAAGGGGAGTAGACTATGCAAATATGTAGGATGTACTATGAAAATTGTGTAAAAACTGAGAAACAAAGGACTGCCGGTGCGATTCCTGCAGAGACCGCCTGGGCAAAACATTGAAACTCCTTTTCAATAAAATGCCTGATTTCTGAACTCAGAGCCTTCTCGTCTTCTGCTGACATCACAGTGTGACCTGCGGGGGCTGACATCACACTCCAGGACAGGTTTCAACACACAGACTGGAGTATGTTTTCTTCCCAGGCCACCTGCGGCTCTCACACGGACATTGACTGTTACACTTCCTCTGCTCTGGATTACATTAACAACACCA
>JBBMFX010000021.1:3328440-3341872 GCA_037832545.1 Rhabdalestes septentrionalis
TAGGTGGAAGGAGAACTTGAAAAGAGAGACTAAACACTAAGGGAAGAAAGAAAGAAAGAAAGAAAGAAAGAAAGAAAAAGAAGGGAAAATAGGAAATGGAACAACACATATACAGAAAGAGGGAGAGATGGAAGGACTGAGGCAGTTTAGAGCTAGCACCTGCAGAGAAGGCAGAGCAGGCCAAAATCCCCTGTGGAAGCTTTAATGTTGAAATAATTCATGAGCAAGTGAACTTCGGGGCCACCAAAGAAGGAGACAAAAGAAAGAGACAGAAAGAGAAATTAACAAACTCTGCCGCTAAAGCATGCCAAAAGAAGCTTAAATGAATTAAGACCTCCTCGTAAATAGTTTCTCCATAACTCCATTTAACCTCAGTGTCAATTTCTAGGTTAAAACACTTTCTTTGTTAGGGTGCTGCAGAAGTCACACTGAAAATACTTAAGAGCTATGAGAGATTGGAGACCTGCTCACGGTCTGAAGGTGCCCCTGGCAAAATTTTGCCCACAGCTATGCTAAGCTACGTGTTTGTGTCTTTCCTTCTTTTAGTGTCACATGTACATTATCTTGTGTAGCTATGTCCTCCCCCAAGTGCACTGAGGGATCACCAGGGATCAACTTTGAAGAACTACAACATTCCTAAAGATAGTGGCTTCTTAGTCAGTTTGGCAACTATGTTAAATCTCATGGTGAAAATGACTGCCAGATACAACCAGGGCTGGTTCTAGACAGGTGGGATGAGGGGGATGACAAAAATGTGAAGGGGGCACATAGTGGCTGGAAAGGGATGGGGTGGTGGTGGGGGTCCTTTGGATAACTGTTTTTGTCCTGTAATTGGATTGCACTTTGTCAGGCCTCTACCCTGAGACCTGTACATAGCTTCTGCTGGTGCAACTCTGAGGGTCACTGTGGCATGCAAACCCTGCCACATCTCTTTAGGGGAAAACTGAAAAATAAACCAACAGAAAAATAAAACAAAATATTCCTCATCAGATTATAAGAACTAAAACTATGACATCTACCTTAATTGAATGGCCTATATCAAGTATATTAGATCCCAACAATAACACTTCTCACTATTGCCAATATTAACAAAGCTAATATGGGAAGGCCAAAAAAAATACATTCAGCAAGTCTTGAGTATAAAACTGGAAAACCGAAAAAAAAAATTGCCTTGTCATTTCCAATTTGAAGACAAGATTCAGAACAGAACATTTTAACTTTGAAGAACAATGGACTAGTCCCCCATTGACTGTAATTATAGATATATTTCTTAGTGGTTGTTGACTATCTCAAGACTTGATCTCACAATGATTTGGATGAGTGAGATTAGATGCTTCCTCAAAGCCTCCCAATGTTGGAGCTCATGTTGCTTTGCCACACTTACTGAGAAAGTCACCAGGTCATTTGCATACTAACTGATTGAGGTGTGGGTGAGTGGGAGATTTCTGTCGAGTGCTGTGTGACCCGGAACAAACAGAGCAAGGAGGGAAAGAGCAAACAAGAAGTGAAACCTATCATCCCATTTGTGCCTTTTCCAGTGGCTTTTCAGCTACTGTAGTAAATCTTGTCCACATTCAGTGTGTTTGTAATCAAATTTTTTTTCTCATCTTCTAAAAGTTTAGAAACCATAGGATGATGAAAAATTATGTAGCCTATGTGCTCGTCCATTCAACAGATTTAATCATTTACCTGTGGCTGCCACTGAATAACATCCCAAAAGTATATAACCTGACATGTGTTGTGTTCATGTAGACCTCCTTGGATCTTACTGCCAATAAAAAAGAAACTCAAAAATGGTTTCATATAATAATTGTAGCAAAGAAAAATTAAGCAAAATGACAGAAACTGGACAGTAAATTTGACCCTAACAAAAACCAACAAATATTTGGGAAATTACATCAACACAGAAAAAACGGTTCTTCCACAGCTGATGGGACAAGTTGATGGGGTTCTGATGTAATATTCTACTATGCAACAAGAACCTGATGCAATGAGAGTCCTTGCACAACCTATCTTAGATAGGGCAATCATCTTCAAAACCTCTGAAAAATGGTCCTCATCTCAGTGCTTACCCAATGATCTTGAAGGAATTCCTTGGTAAGGGCGAGAAAACACATGAGGCCTTGTCTGGCTTTTCAGCCCTTCAGTCTGGGGAGGTTCTGATGTGTAGAACTAGAGATCTCTGTTGCACATGTGTGCTTTGACTTCTGATCATTATACCGGAAAATGCCAAGAACTGCCTCTGTTTTCCCAGCAGGGAGGACAAATGTGACAAAATCCAAAGATTTACAGGTCTGTTTGAAGCTGCAGAACAGCAATCAAAGAATCAGTCTTATACATTTCAGTATAAGTATCAGATATTATTTTTTCTGCGTTTCTTGGGTCATTTTAAATTATGCAGACATATATCTTGCTAGTTGTAAGAGAAATCCTGAATAACAAACCACATCCAGAGATGCACCCTCTCTTTATTAAAGATGCCAACTTCTGGTCCTACATATCAGATAACAGAACTTAAAAGGATGTGGCAAATATAAGTGTGCCACCCCAAATGCTAGTCTGTTCTGGCTGTGTTTGATTGACATGGAGATAGACAGGTAAACTACAGGGCATTGGGAGGGTACGCTAACACTGGCCTCATCATTATTCAAAGTCCTGGTGTGTATCTGTGTGCTGAGTCGTGCTTGCTCCCTTGTACGTTTGTCGTATCTGGCCCTCATATGCATTCAGAGGGCCACGTGGGACTCCATTAGCATTAGAAAGGCAAGTACAATCACTTTAATTTTTAACAAGACATTTTGAACGAGCCACAAAGACTGAATCCCAGCAACTGACAGAACCCGGGAGAAGGGAAATGGAAAAAAGAAAGAAAGGAATTATTATGCAGGGAATTAGAAGAAAAGCCGGGTTGATGCCGGTGCTGACATCAATCAAGTGCTGCAAGCGCCGAAGAAAGAGGGAGGAATGCACAGCATCTATGTTTCTAATAAAAATAACATTAAAGTAAATCCACCATTAATCTTGCATATTGATCAAGGTCAGTGTAAAGGAATTAATCATGAGTCTGACGCAATAGATCAAACAAGCATAAATAAATAAACAGCTCGAACAATGTATGAGCTGGGGAAGTCAATTCCTCATTAGTGGGAGAATCTAGACCTGCCTGCTTGCACGTATTTTCAGGAGAAAAACTAGACATGGACTAAAGGCTATGATTACTGGATGTGTTCCCATTATTTTTGTGGAGAAAACTATTTGCATTTTATAGCCATGGGAAAAATGAATGTGTCAAGTGAGAAGTGTGAAACATGAACAGCGGAGGTACCTAAAGGTGAGCAATAATAAATGAAGGCATTGAGTCCGATATCTTATTGACTCAACAGTCAAGTTCAATGTAAACATTTTTACTGTGCCCCATATAGTCACTACTTAGGTTGAGCATCATTGAATAAACAAGAACTATTAGAGAGTTCGCGAAAAGCGCTATTTTATGATTTCTGATTGAGAAAATATGTCACAACATTCAAGGGAACTTCTAACTCATAGCTTTAACACAATCAAGTACTTTGCTTGGTAAAGTTGTTTTTTTGGGGGGAAAGAAAAAATTTCCCATTCTGATCCAGAGAAGGGTAAAATTATAGCATTAATTGTATTTTGTTAAGTGCTTGTAATTCAGAAAGTTCTTGCTTTTCAGTCTTAACGTGGGGAGACAGAAAAATGTCATTTGTCTCTGTCACTGCTCCGTGGTTTTTCCTCCTCCTCCAAGGCACATTCCTGCTGACCCACCCACGTGTTCAGTGGCACTCCTGACTGTCATGGGCCAAGCCCAGTGGGACCACTGAAGAAGCTTTTCTGAATAGATGGTCCTCTGAGGCCTGCCAAGGTCTACACCTGTCATCAATGTGTGGTGTGCTGTCTATAGAACAAACTCAGCAGTGCTCACAGAAATGAAGCTCCATCTGAGCCCAAGCATCTAGGTCGAGTGTTAAAGTGGTGAGACTAATCAGGACTAATTTTCAGGGTGTCGTCCTGTGAGGCATGGTAGGAGCGATATGATGAATCCAGTTGAGTTCAATGGCATGACATCATTTGTGGAATAGAACCTTTCATCCTTCCTAAAGGATGAGTTAAAAGGCAGTGTTAGACAACACGTTGGATGAGACAAGGCTCCTGTAAAGTGGCATGGAGTCATACAGTTGTTACCTCTGACAATTGCCATTATCTTTGGAGATTACTTTTCAGTGGTGATAATTAGTGGGGCAGGTGTCATAAGCAATTACACCAACCAAAACCTTCCACCTCGACAGGCCTGCTGCTGTGGTTATCCACCCCAAAGCCTTACTTACCCAAACCCTCTGCTTATCCATTGCTTTGTGAGAAACTCCAAGAGTTAGCATTCTTCTGGGAGTTTACTAACACTTAACATTTGAAAGAGGCAGTGACTGGCATCTCTGCTTGAATGACCATTTGAATGAGTGGTTATTGAAGGGAATATTCTGAGGTTCCTGAAATACATTTAATCAAGAAGCATTTACATATACAAGACCTGAGACACTTGAGCAAAAAACTTGGATGCTTTAAATATAATTAACCACAAGGCACTGCTTCTGTAAACTAGACATGTAATTTCACACTGCTACACTACACTTGGCTGAATAAAACCCAAATATTAGGCAACCCTCAATGCTAAAACAAGGCATGGAGACCCAGACCTCAGCTTTTACTATTAATGCCAATCATGGGTTCCCGAAAAGCAGGTTAAAAACAGAGATGGCAGCATTTGTACAGTTATACTATTTTACTCTATTTTACCTGTTTCACTTCCCTCTTTCTGGACCCCCACACTTCCTCCAGAAAACTTTCAATTTGTCACCAGTCATGCACAAAGTTACATCGGTTACAAAAATGCTGCATACAGTGACCTCTGGTATCCAATAGAAACCAGATGGTACAAAAGGTTGCATGTTAGTGTGTACAGGGACACACTAACCTGAACTGCACACAGCACTGCATGTACAAATATTTTGTGGTCAAGAGGCATGTGCAAAATAAAACTCTACATCTCTACATTTCAGAGAAAACATATTTAAAATAAAACCACATGCTTAACAGCATAAATTAAACATATGTTTCATACATTTCTCTTAAGCCTACCCACAGTTTATAACTGCTGCAAAAAATCTTTAACATTTTACATAATAGTAAATATATTACGTATATTTTAGTAAAGAGAATTCCAGGATGAGCTGACAGTGTTTTTTTTTAAACTATGCTGATTATGTAGCTGGTTGATTAGCTACCGAATATTCAAAAACATTCCAATGCAGTTCCATGGAACCAATTCAGCTGAAAAAATTCCAGTGACCAGCATTAGTAATGTAATAAAGTGAGCTTTAGTGAGTTCTGCTTTTTTAGAAAATGCTTACAAGGATTGATATCACATATTGATTGTTCTGCTGCTTTAGGATCAACACTAACTCAAATTTGATGACTTTATCATATGATTAAAGAAAAATCATGTTATGAAAGTTATGCTCCCATTTTATTCTTACTTTTTGGCCACAAGTATATTTATTTAATTACATGCTCATATAAGTATGGCCCACTGGTTAACTTGTGCCCTTTTAGATTGAGTCATTAACTCACTCCCGGTTGGAAGCCTCTTTAAAGATCTATGTTAAAAATCAACACCGGAACTATTCTTTTCAGCTCCAATAAACATAGTGAGGGCCATATAACCCATATGTACTTGTAGCTAATACTGTCACAATAAGACACTGAATTATCAGGCTCCCATGTTCACTTCCATAATCGAATCCACCATATCCATATGCTTCAGACAAGGCCGCAAAAAAAGATAGCTGGAATCCCCTCACAAATACATATTAGTTATCACAGATTATCAGATCTACTCTGATACTCATCCAGGCTCACACACTTGAATAAAGTTGCCAGCAGCCTTCTTTTCCCCCTTGACACAAACCCACCTAGATAATTTCACCAGACCACTTGGTATTCCATTTGTGTCTATGACCAGGCAGGCAAATTTTGTCTTCTATCTTTACCAGATGCTTGGCCTTAGGTAAATGCTAGTGACAGTGTTAAACAGGATTAGACAGTGGCCTTTTGGTCCACCTTCTTGGGTGACTAGTGCTGGCTGGTGGCACCTACATGGATCTATAATGCCCAGCAGCTGTTCGGGACACCTGGGTACAGTGGGGGAACACTGGATCATGTTTGCCCGTCAGACGATGAGCCTGCCGGCTTCAGAAACAACAGCAGCATTACAGGGGTCAAAGGCTCATAACATTAGCACTTGCGCTGATTGCTAATGTTGCAGACAAGCTTAAAGTAGAAAGGGTGCTGATGTTTGAAAAATCAATGTCTCCAGCCAATTCTTGGCTGTGTTTGGCCAGCAAGAAAGCATATGGCATCAAAGCAACACAACTGCTAACTGATAGTGAAATGGCAATTTTAGCTTTTGTCATTCATTTGTCCATACGTTACTTACATAGGAAAACACGTTCAGATTCCACTTGTTTGTCCAAGATGACTTACGTTTTTCTTTCATGGTGACTTTTGACACCTTGCGTGTGTGATCCTTCAGGACCAAAAGAGGGCAGCATAGTTCTGTGAAGTTTTTAAAAAGTCTTCTAGGGACCTGTTCATGAACATAGTTAGCTGCGAATTCCCCCGGTCATATTTGTCTATCAAATGCTACAAATCAACACCCTTATGGCCATTTAAAGAAGCCAAATAGACCCATTTGATTGGAAATGCAGCTACACAAGTAGTGGTGTTGCAAATGCCTTTCAGGTGAACAGTATTACGGCCTCTGAACGTTGATAAGGCCTGGTCCTGATGCAATGATAATACTGGTCATTGTGCACGTGATATTGCACATATTACTGATGAAACACTGTCCCATTTGTGGCTATATACTTGTTCAAGCCTAAAATCATTTCACCATATTCACTTTTTTAAAATAGTGTCTCCCAAGAGTTTGACTTGTTTTAAATGTTACCCCACCACAACAAATATTTGTGTTCATGATGGAGGCTGATTTTAATCAAAACAAAAACAAATGCCAACCAACAATCTGACACATTAACCTGAACAATGTTAAATGTGCATTCTCTGGTTCAGTTCAGGTCAATTCAGTAACATTTCATTTATATAGCCAGTTTTACAACATTGTTGTCACAAAACAGCTTTAGAGAGACAAGGTCCGAGCTCCTAGTGGGCAAGCCAAGGGCAACAGAGGTGAGGAAAAACTACCTTAGATGTGGGAAGAAACCTCAGGAGGAACCAAGATTCAAAACTGGAATCCATCCTCCTCTAGGGATGTTCAGATTTAAGATTACAGAAAAATGATCAAATGTACATCCAAGTATAGTATTACTGAAAAAATAGTCTCTAAAATTGAAGTTCTCATCCTCCACAACATTTATAAAAGAATATTAAATTAGAAGGTTAAATAATGTTTTATTTTTAGACAACATTTCATCTGCCAGTACCTATAAGTTGACTACCAGATCAGCAGGTCTCTCTGTATTTCCCCAGGTTAAAATTACACATTGTATTTTCAGAGTGTGTACACGAAAATACTGATTGTCATTTTCGACACAGGTAGTTTTCTACATTTAGAAAAACTTTAGGTTAATTTTTCTGTAGCTCATTGGTCGCTAAAATTAACCTCAGTAATGAAAAGCTTTTTGGGTCTAAATGTTTTATTTTTGTTTTGAAAAACATCAACACTTCACCCATAAGGCCAAAATTGACAGATCTTATTATCTTCGTGATAATATTCAGCCATGTATTCCATACTTTAGCTGCGGTGGGCTGGCACCCTGCCCAAGGTGAGTCACTGGCTCTGGGCTGTTGAATTTGGGATAGTATCCAGTTGCCTCTGACCCTAGTGTGGATTAAGTAGTTACAGAAAATGAGTGAGCGAGCGAGTCTCTTCTATAGGAAAATGTGAATTAACAGTAAGATTTTTTTTACATTCCATGTCTTGCTTTCATAACATTTCCAGAAATCAGAAATGAAAAGTCCAAGAATCTCCAGATCTGACAAATAAATGAAATGAAAACAAGAAAAAAACTGAAATCAAACAATTTTTTATTTGTTTATTTCAGAATTTCATTCATTTCCCACATTAAATTACTTTTTTTTTTTTTTTACAAAGAAATGCCTCAATATTAGTGTATTTATTATCATTGTTGTGTATATATATATACAAAATCCAGATGAATTCTTTCAGGTTCACATTATATGAAATTTCAATGAAACAAAAGGAATTAAGACTCAGATTCCAGAAGGTGTTGTGGTAATGACAGAAATCAGTCAAAATCAAATTAAACTGTTCACGTATAAATATTTTATATCATGACACTAAGCACTGATGTTAATTATCGATTAAAAAAAAGAAAAGAAATGTACTGGTTCTCCAGACTGTTAGGATCATTTTTAAGGACATGTTTTGAGAAATATGTAAAAAAATGTTAAACATTTCTGCAAATGTATCCTTATAGGCGCTTCAGACCTTATTATAAATGGGTAAAAAATTGTTAGCCTTTTTAAAAATGTCATGAGAATCACCCATATATATATATTGGTTATATTGAAGTTATCTGTGGTGAGCACTTTATTTAACTTCTTGAGCGTTGTTTTTGGTGTGTGTGTGTGTGTGTGTGTGTGTGTGCATGTGAATGTATGTGAAGGGTGGCACACTTCAGCTCGACTCCACGAGTTGCCAGCGGGACTGCGCGGCTGTGCTGAAGCGTGGCAGATGTGGCACAGTGGTGTCTGTGCCACCGACTGCATCTTGCCATGTGATGTGACGGAAGAGATGAAAAGCAAGGTTGTCGCCATGGTGGTAATTACTGTGGATACAAACGCGGGAACAAAAAGCTGCTTTGTTTGCCACTCTGTCTTCCAGTCAGTGGGTTGCATTACCTTTTTCCCTCTTGTGTCAAGACAAGAAAGTTTCCTTTCTCTCCAACTTCAAATAATAACAAATCATAATAAAAATATTTTTGTGTGTGCAAATTAAATAATGACCCATATTTTGTGGTCTACACTCAGCTGAACAACTACCAAAGGATAGGGTGCAACATAAGAAGCAACACTTGCACTAAATTAGCAAACAGATATAAATACTGGCTGATAAGAGGACAGCACAGCACCAGGACAGCAACATGCAAGGTGCATGTTCTTAAACCTCTGGCCCTCCTCGTTTTTGCTACCCTTTCAGCGACCTTGTGACCAAAAATGGCCACCAACAGATTAAGTCTGTGATTTTTGGCCACTTCACTCGCTTTTTTGTTTACCATTTTGGCTGTGTTACTGCTAATGGAATGAAAATTCCCAAGGGTCTGGAGTTATGTTAGATTAAATACATTTTAAACTTCAACTCAGTAAAAAAAAACAATAATAAACTCCATACATCAAATTGTAACACTCATCACCCTCATGGCCATTTTTGGCCAATTGAAACCCATTAAAACTACACATTTTAATTCCTTGGTATTTACACTTTTAAATCATACAATTTGGATTAACATGCTGTTTGAAGGATTAAAAAATAAAAAAGAATGGACATTTTATACTTATGATAAGTACTGATGTTAATTAAACACTTTATGCAGTAAAAATAGCAAAAAAGCATAAAAATAATAAAAATCACAGACTTAATCTGTTGGTGGCCATTTTTGGCCATGAGGACGCTGAAAGGGCAGCAAAAACGAGGACAGCCAGAGGGATATTTATACTTTTTTGCTATTTTTACTGCATAAAGTGTTTAATTAACATCAGTACTTGTCATAAGTATGAAATTTCTATTTTTGTATTTTTTAATCCTTCAAATACCAGTTTGTTTGCACTATGCACTTGTTAGAAAAATGTCAATTTTCTATATTCTCAATGCTACTGGATTTTCTTGTGTTACTAATAGTACAGTCTGAGATATGGAACTGATTAACAACAACACTGATTATTATGCAAATCAAAGTTAAAAAAACTTTGTGGACAAAACTGGCCACCTCCTGTTTAATACGAATGAGCCGGATACTCGGCTGAAACGAGTAGCCGGTACGGATAAAGCACTTTTGACGAGTACGAGTATCAAACGAGTAATACGAGTCAATATCTGTGCTCGGATTGAATAAAAATTCTCATTGGGTAGCTGACTTTGTATGCGTTCTTTGCAGGGGCGTCTGTCAGCGCGCATGTGTTAGCGCGCGTGTAGCGCTTTAAGTAGTCCGTGCAGGACACATGTAGCGTTAGTTTCGTTTTTCAAGCCAGCGCATGTCGAGATTTTAAAAAATATATATTTACATATTTGGCTGTTCAGAGCAATGCTGATACTGTCATGTAAATAATTTTCTAATCAGCAATAAATATAACAATTTATTAATACATATCAATTGCATGCTTAAAATAACATACAGGTTAAAGCCTCGCCCATTTCAAGACAACCCGACCCACTTCCTGGTTAAACCACGCCCACTTCCGCGATAGGCCCCGCCCAGTCCGAGTACAGATACAGATACAGATAATTCATCTGGTTAACACATACAGATACAGATACAGATAATGCTGTACTCGCTCATCCCTACTGTTTACACTCCCAAAATGTTATAAAATTAATATATATTAAAATATTTTTCAGCTTTCACCAACTTGATTTCTTAAATTAGCATCAGTCCTTGTCATGAAAAGATAAATTTCATTTAAATTAAGAACTTTAACCCTTTAAATGCCAGTTAGATCACCTAATCCTAATGGTTTATGAAAGGAGAAAAACATTACAAACTGTTTTTTTAAACAAAGTAATACATGCAACCAGATTTATTTTTTAAGCATTATTTCAGCTAAAGATATACCAATAATTAGCAGTATCAGTGATTTTTATGCATTGTTATTTTTTTATGCAGTGACAGAAAAAACATGAAAAACTCCCATTCAGCGTCCTCGTGCCCAAAAATGGCCGCCTCCTGTTTACACTCCCAAGCACTCCCACCTCCTGTTTACACTTTCACCAACTTTATTGCTTAAATTGGCATCAGTCCTTGTCATGAAAAGCAAAAATTAATTCAAATTGGGTTTTGCATTTTGTTTATGAAAAGTACGAAGCTATAGCTGCTTTCTGCATGTGCATCAAAGCGGTTTGCCTGGGAAACTCAAAGCTCAATAGTCTGGAGGTTTGATCAATTTATTTCACTCTGTTTTGCAAATCTTACATATATGTGCTGCAGTTTCATACGGGCACAATTTTTTTCACACAAACCATTAACTGTCATCCTTGAGGTCACACCTATGTCAAACACCTGTGTCGCTCATTTGCTGCATTGGAGTGCAGTAGGCCGTCATACTTCCCTATTGGATACTAAGAATACTATAAAAAATGGTTCACTAGGCCAAATAATCTGTTTAAAAACACTAAAAAATACATTTTTCAAGTGTTGAGTTTAGAATGAAAGCATTTTAATCCAAATTGTATGATTTAAAAGTGTAAATAACAAGGAATTAAAAAGCGTAGTTTTAATGGGTTTCAATTGGCCAAAAATGGCCACGAGGGCACTGAGTTGTCATACTGATATAAGCACTCCAAATGTTATCTCCAGAGCAGTTTCCTGTATTCCAAACATTTCTTAAAGTTTCATTCAATCGTATCATTCATCCTTTCTCGCAACCTATCTGCTTTTTTGAAAAAGGCCTAATGAGGCCATATGATGTCATGTTGGATAAAAGTAAAGAGCTATACATGTAGGCATGGATAAAAAGATAGGTTCCTATCTTTTGAACCAATGCATTATGTAAGCACACCATCAGCACATGTCACAACAGAGAACTCTGATGCAATAACGTGCAACTGCTAATTACATTCTATCAAACAGATCGCCCCCAAAAATCCCCAGAGGAGCCACTCGGGGCCTATGTGCCAAAATGTTACACTTCAATGTTACAGTGTCCAATTGTGTTTTCTTTAGTTAAGACTCACAACTTGCTACCACCTACCTCTTTCTTGCTGTAAAGTCAGTGGCCATTAGTGCCACTTGCAACACATTCAGGGCATCCATGGAAAGAAAATGAAAAATGATCACTATTCAAAAATAGGCCCTTGCTTTCCCACCAGCAGCTGCCTCCCATCCTCACTCAACTAGACTCACTTTCAAGGGCCTGGTCTTGGGTGGGCTGCCCTGTCTAGAATCCATGGCACCGGAAGCTTGCAAGCCCTCTCTGTGCAACACAGGCAAGCAATCTTGAAGGTTAATGTAGGCCTAGTCCCACTCAGTCAGCTCCCATTACTAATGTTCAGGGGTATGGTTACCAAATTGCTCCCAATTGGGCTGGGGCTCTTGGGCCCATACAGGGACAGTTTTGGAAATAATTATCGGCCATTGCGGCCAGCTGGTTGCCACCACATGTTCACACATACTGAATGACATGGTGGAATGGCAGTACAAGGTCGAGGACACAAGGCAGGCACCAATGACTTAGGTCCTTTTATTCTTGCTGCCGACAGTGTTAGCACATATCTGGAGCTTGCTTATGTTATGGGGTGGCAATGTTAGATATTTTGATAGGTAAGAGGATTATCAAGAGAAATTATCAGCACTTATTGAAAGACAGCATGTGGCATGTTGAAAATAGAATCAACAGCTTGGAAGCAACTGATGAGACCCACACCTTTACACACACATGCCCCACTCACACACACAAGACACTCATTTTACCCTCCAGCATGTTAATACAAAGAATTGGGGTTATTTATGCAATTGGCAGGTTTAGCAAGAGGGCAAAAAATGGCTGATTGAAAATGTTCTCTCATTACAAGGCTCATTATTACAAAGTGATCTCAGATAAGGAGTAGTGCCCCAGGAACTGACATGAAAACCCAGATAGAGATCACATCTATTAAGGGTAGCCCCTGCTGATTACAGCCAGCTTGTAAATCATTAGGCCCAGAACACTGCTTTTAGTGAGAACACACATCTGGGAATTCTATACAAGCTTTTTAAGAAATACTCCAATATATTTCTACAAATAATTTACAAGACATTTTTTAACTGTGCTAAAAGGAATACTGCATGTTAAAAAGCACATTACGTGTTTGAACAATATATAGCAGTACATTGTTAACAATTCATATAGCAGAACATTTTTATATATACTGTACTATTGAATTCATTATTGGATTTTGCAAATAACAATTATTGTTTTATTTTATTGTGATGTAAAAATTAACATTTTGAATACATAAACACTTTTCATGCACAATTATAAGGTAAGATAAGATAAGATATATCTTTATTAGTGGGAAATTTGCTTTTTCATGGCAGAAAGTGTACAGCAGCAAAAATGAAGAAAATGACAGAATAGCATTAAATGTAGATTTTACAGTCTAGAAATATAAAATATAGTATTG
>JBBMFX010000021.1:3478574-3491464 GCA_037832545.1 Rhabdalestes septentrionalis
CTTGCTCCCTCCCTCCCTCCCAATTTCAGAGCAGACATGCTGAACAGGAAGTGCTCACTGACCCACACAAAGGGACCTCCGGCATCACCAGACACATGACATCATCCCCCAATAAGGACAGCACCAGGGTACACTGGACCTGGTCTGAATGGGAATGCAGATCCTACTGGTTACCTTGTCCCAGGCACCAGATGACTCTGACAGGCAGACATTATGGCTGATCTGTGGCAGCCAAGTTAATGGAGTAAGAGATTAAAGTATTTAAGACTGCCTGAATAGCAGGGGACAGGGCAAGGTAAGTGCCTGAGGAGATGGAGCTGTGTTACACACAACGAATAGCACTGGAAAAGGAGGGCACCATGTCCATCGTTCCACATCCAGGCAAGACTACAGCTCCAAAAATATGGCCCAAATAGCACAGCCTAGTGAATTGGGTTCTATGAAGCCATTCATTTTGGGTGACTGCGGCTTCCATGGTGGTGCCTCAAAACCAGCATCCAAACAATGTGCAGAGAAAAACAAAAGGACTTAAAAAAAGAGACAAATGAAAAAAGACTGAAGGCCTGATGATGAGACTTTTCACCACTCTGCCCTCTACACAGAGCATAACTTTCCACATACTGATGGAAAAAACATGCCAACTAAGTCCAAGATATTCATTGACAGTGAGAGGAAGCAAGTAGTGTGCTACATGAAGAAGAGATTAGGTGTTTTTTACCACCTGATTCACCTATCATTTATACCTCTTCTTGTGTTTTATGATACTGATTTTGGTTTCATGCAAAAATATATTACATGAAACCCATAGCAACCCATAGCAAAGTAAACAAGCAAAGACACACAAGAAGCATATAGGACAAGTTAAGCTGCCTGTCTTCAACGTCCCCAGTCACTGTGCCACCATTCAAGTGGATGAATAATTGTTTTAACTGCAAGACTTTGAGAAGAAAAAGAGATGAGCCCTCCTCCCATCAAATGACTGCGGCATTACCCGCCTGTTAATTGCTCAGTGGCAAAGAAGTCCAGACAGGCTGCCACAGGGAGGTAGCACCTCCACCCTGAAACAGTTGCTCATTACAGAACCTCAGACTAGTTTTCCCCTGCCCATTCAAGCACACATAAAAAAAGACTTCTCTCCCTACTGCAGAGCTCAAAACTCAAGATGACAGAGAAATGAATTATATCAGACTGCTAGAGCCTGCTCAGAGCTGGATAACACAGTTTGTTTCATTAACTACCCTGAAAGACTATGTGGCACCTGTAACGAATCAAAACAATACACTGTAATATGGAAAAAAAACTTTGACAACAAAACAGTAGTTTGTTACTATACGCTTTTAAATCTGGTGTTTATTTGACATGTGTAGCTCAGTGAAATATTCCTTCTTGCTACCGTGGTACAGAACTCATCTGTTACTCCTACCTCAGAGACAGACACCACTGTCCCCAATAAGAGAAAGAGCGCATATTCAACCATGCTGTCATTTAGATGTCATCATTTAGAGCTCTCCTACCTTTCAAGTGTCCCATTCATTTCGCCCTGCAGGTACAGTCATAAATATGCTTAAATGCATACTTACATGTTTGTGTGAGGCTAGCTGAACACCGTCCTCCAGCACTCCACTAGCTCCCTTGGACAGGGTCATCAGCATGAACACAGACATCCATTGATCTGATATGGTTACCATAATAATGGAGTGATGCATGACTGCCACCCCACTTCTCCCTCCATATCTACAACCAACTTATGCCCCAAATCAGACAATTTAAAAACCCCTCAGTGTAGCTCAGAATGCTGACCTGCTACCTGACTCACTCCACAACATACAACAAAATATTTTCTTATGGTTACTGAAAAGTCTACTTTAAATTCTCCATGATGTACAGCTGACATTTATATGTGATTGCTCATATTGCTCAAGCATGTCTATTAGACTGAGAACCTGAAATTGCCTGTTTTGGCAAGGGTTCCACAAGCAGCTGAGGCCAAACCCCACATCTTACATGTCAGAAAAAATTCAGCCTGTCAATCACAGCACCCTACAATCCTCAACAGGTTCTTTCCGTACCGCTGACCTAGCTAAATCAAAAATAAACAAAGGACAGGAGAAGGAAAGTAAAGAGAATTTCAGAGCTACAACACACTGAACTTGCTTGAGGCACTAACACTGAAGCATCTCTCACACTTTAGGTTTAAAACTAATGAGGCAGCCTCCATGTTGCCTTTCCTGCCAAAGTATATAAGGCCATTTTAAAAGAAACTACAGATACCAACAAATGCATTCTGGTCCAGGAAAAATGTACTGTGATAATCTACACATTTTCTCTTATGTATCTACTTTAATAATAATTGTTGCAAATCCGTATGCTTTTATATGTCCTTAGCATATTTATTTTGAGCAGAATGATAGCTTGGTCACCATAGTCTGACGGGGAGAGTGAAAGCTTCTGGAGCATCCTCCATCATGCCTTGTCTTGGTGGTGACAGCATGTCAGCTCCCTCAGTCTTTAATCCTCAGACCCCTAGCTATCACTCAGATAAAATGCCCCCTTTACTCAAATCCAGATTCACAATAGAAAGGTTGGACGGCTACTCTGAGACCACCAGATCAAGCAAGTGGATCATATCCCCCTGGAACCTTCCATCAACCAAAACAGAAAAAAAAAAACCTCAAATGTGTCACTGCACTCCAAAATGGCCCCTCCCTCCTTTCTCCATGTCTCTTTCTAAGGTGACAGGGGAGGCAGAGAGTAGGGGAATAAATAGCACATTGATGGAGAGCCATCTGAATGTGTTTTCTGACAGCCTTTTGAAGCATTGTATGCATGGGTGCAGCTCAGTAAAACCAGAGCCAGCAATGCCTCAAAAACACTGTTTTAAAGCAGGCCTTCTCAAGATCATGAAGTGTTGTGGTAATATGTACTGGGAGAGCTGCTAAATTACAGCTGAGGGAAAATATCCAAAAGCACTGCATGTTTGCCCCTAAATGTTCTAATGAAATTATGCATACTCAAGTTCATGAACATGTATACAAACACAGACAGACAGACAGCAACACGTGGACACACACTTCTCTGCAAGGGCAGATTATAAGGGTCCATTACATGTGGAGGGGTCGGAGGCCTGGCTGAATTTGTCCATTGACGAAGGGGGCCTGGTCAAATTTCCCAGGCAACAGCGTCCGTTTTCTTTTTAATGACACTGCTAATGAAAATGCACTCATTCTGGGGTTGGGTGGGTGCACAGTGGTGATTTGGATGGTAGCAAACACAGCGGCCCATTCATGCTTAAGCAGACTCTGAGGTCAGGCAGCAAAGGGGGTGCCATACATGCAAGAAGCTAATGGCCCTAAGTGTGAGTGCGGCTCTGTGCTCTGGTGTTGAGGAGCTGAGGTAGGGGGAGGCTGTCCAAACCACAGCTTCATCATCACCAAGAGAGTACTTCACTATAACTCTGCTGGTTGACTCAACAGAGGGTCCTGTAGGGCTAATATGAGGGCGGTAAAGGGAGCAGGTTAATACCATGCATACAGCCACAATGGTGTACGGCTCATAAATCCCTCTTGTAGACCAAGCTGGATCTGCTGAGGGTCAGTGTACTGGTTTTTGAAAATTTTTAAAAGAATTTAATGCATGTTGTGACATAATTCGAAGATCTTGCACCAGTTAAAATATCTGCCCAGATGTTTACTACAAGCTCAATTTTCAGTGATCTAAATTTTCATGTGAACAGAAGATAAGACATCAGATACGAGGAAAGAGTGGTCCATAGGTCTCTTGCCCTTTTCAAGGCATGATCATCATATCCAACCCACCCCCCTTCTCCTCCAAATGACTGATTGTCAGAAGCAACCTGAGGGGCTAGTAATTGGTAGACTCAAGAGCATATCTGTGTGTATCACATACCCTGAGGCATGGCTATTTCCTAACCTCAGTCCTGGTGCTTTGTAAACCCTAAAGAGCCTACACCCAGGAGGAGGGTGTGCGACTCTGGGACATTTAAACACAGCCTAAGGCAACTTTTCTGTGTCCTTAGCAGTATGGTGCTGAGTACGAAAACAAAACCAATGGGTTCACTACGTTTCTAACAATAGCAAAGAGATAGTATACGAAAGCAGTTAGTAAAACAGTGTTATACAGAGCATTAAGCCTGGTGGTAATTGGGAGAGCAGCTAGTTTAACTAAATTAGCATCCAATGTAAACACTGGCTTTTTAATGGCAAAATGTGCAGCTAGGGATCCAAATGAGGTAAATGAATAAAACATTCTTATTGCTCCTCTTTTTCTCCCTCTACAATCCTGCCTCACTCTTTTTTCTCTATTTCTACCTTCCTCCAACACTCTCTCATGCTCTCTCTCTCACTCTGACACAAAGTCAATGGCATGAATAATTCACTGGTCTCTCTCTCTCTCTCTCTCTCTCTCTCTCTCAGAGCCATGGGTGACCTTTCCCCGCAGGAAGTGAAATCGAAACACAACAATAGAGCTGCAGCACAGGGGGATCCTGGCTAACGTGACAATAAAAACAGAGCAGGGGGTACAGAAATCTCCAGGTTTCCATACATTACACATTTATGAATTATTCAATTATGAAGTAAACCTAGCCACCCACATGCTCTAAGCTTCACAGAGTTGGTGGATACCAGCCCAATCAACTCTTACACAGAATTAAGCAAACAAACCTTGGTTACACTGTATGGCTGTTGTTCTTGGCCTAAATTACTTCAAAATAGTGATCTGCATTCCTCAAATAATGAGATGAAGAGTTAAAGAAACACTTTCCCAAAAAAGTCATAATTGTTAAATCTTTATGTGATGTATTTATTACACCATAAAATCAATGAGTATTCCGAAGTATGGGTCTCTAGAAGTAGCAAAAATTAGCTTTGACTGATGCTATTTAATTGTCCATCATATTCCAAAAAAAACTTTTTTTCATAACATTGATACCTGTAAAAGCAGATATGATATTGTATTTAATGTTGAATTTAAAGTGACATATCATTATCAGAGAACTCAGTCTAGTGTGACCTGACATTCAAATAAACTTTCGATTCCTGTTTTATCTGTTTACCAATACATTGCATCAGTGACATTTCTCGCACAATCTCTAAAACAATCGACATTTTCTGAAGATACAATAAATCTTTGGTGAATTGTACTGTGACTCTTGAAAACTAATCGTCATATGTAGAAGTTAGCAAATCCCAACTGAGTGATAAGACATGTTTTTCTCTTTGGTGTTCTCATGCACCTGTGAAATAGTGCAACACAAAGCAGGAAGTTACATTAATACCATAGGAGGAGCCTTTCCTGTCTGCCATTCTGGGCTCAGGTCAGAAATTTCATTTGGCGGAAAATCACAGATGAGCAGCACATTAGATGAACAAAATAAACCTGTACCAATCTCTTTCACATTCAGATGTGTCAGAATGGTAAACTAATTCAAACATGTAGGATTTGTTTTACACTAGCACACATAAACACACACATATTGCTAAATGTCCACACAGTCCTGTGAAAAATATTCAGTCTGGTCACTGAACACCATTACAGTTCAATAAGAACAATGTTGATACAGATCAATCTATTTGAATATTGTTGCCAGCATAGCAAACTCTCTCATATAAGAAAATCTATAGCATGTAAAAAAGCAAACTTTGATGTACATTAATGCAATGTGATTTTATCCCAAGTCATTTTGATCCATTCATTATTAAATTCCACACAATGTAAAGGATACCTGCACTGTGTTGTGTCTCTGGGGTGGCCTCAGATGGCTCTGGACCCAAAAGAAATTTAAATGGTCTCTACCCGTAATCAAAGTTGCACTCTCTCCAACCAACCCCTATAATTGCATACTTAAAATATAGTTTTGTTGTTTAAGTAAATACCACAAAATAATTTAGATTGACATCATTTATTTATAAATAAACACAAATCTAAAATACATCTAATAATTATATATATTTTTTAACCCCACCCAACCCATGTCCAAGATCTTCTTAAAAAATCTGACAGCAACAATATTACACACAATCACTCTTAGCACCCAACAGAAACAAGATCATACAGAGACAGGATGTGGGCTGATATAATTTCTGATATTAAATACATATTTAATACATCAGTAATACTATCACTAAAATGGTTGATTTCTCAGTTAATGACACACTGGTGCACTCTGTACTGAATGACCAAAAGGCCCGGCAAAGCTACACAGCTATGACATGACCGTGAGGATATACCACTACACCACATATGCTGTATGCTGCAGCTCAACTATCATTAGCTGACAAGGTCCAACCTGCCCTCCATCTGGCCAGCACTCTCAGTCTGCAGATGACAACGTGGATTTGGTGAAGATGCAGTGATGAATGAATGCGTACATCCATATTTCATGACCCATCTTCCTCTTGCCTCATACGTCTCTCTCTCCATCTTGGAGTGCCTCTCAGACGTCAGTTAGACAACAGGACCAGATGGACAGTTATTAAGTTACATAATGAAGATTAATTGATATTGCGGACTTTCTGTGCTATACCTTAACTACACAATTTCTATAAAGTAGGTAGAACAGTATTACAAAGACAAGGGCCAATGCATTTGAACCCAGGGTGACTGCATGTGAGGCCATTTAACAAACTTGTGAGAGAGTAGCTGATTGACAGTCATTAGGGAATTGATTGACGGGCCTAAGGGCATGTACACACATACATTCATATAGACTTAAGTCTTACCAGCATGGGAAAAGGGGGCTTCCTTCCTACCAACAGCCTACCTCCAAACATCCACCCCCCCCTGATAGGACGCACACCAGTGATTGCACTGCCTGTAGCAACACACCCGCACACAAAAGGGCTGTGTGGTAGGTAGCCCTGAGGCCAAAAATTGTCTAGGAGGAGAGGCAAATCTGACTTTTCCCCAGCAGACTGGGAGTGAGAATGTGGCCACATGGCCGAACGCATCCAGCTCACTTGGGGTCAACGAGGCATGGGACAGAACTGTGGCTTGGTGAGGACAATATTGTTAACCCTTTACTAACTTGGACAGGTAGAGGTCGATAGTGTGTTATTACTTTTGTAGTTTGGGATTAAGTGGGCCGGAAACAGAATGTCACAAAAGACCACAGCTGAGAAAGTCAGGCAAACATTTCACATGCTTCTGAATGTGCTGGGGATTTTCCACACTCTTTTTATTTCTCTTTATTTCTCTTTCTCCCTACATATGCCACTGTTCTCTCTAACTGCTTCACAATAGCTCCCCAAAGCCTACAAAAATTTATTCTTAAATACTATAAAAATTGTAGAATAGAGTTATTCAAAATTCTATTTCTGGTTTTCAAGAGAAAACCCCTTATTTCTCTGGGGCATTAGGCTACATGCCAATTTATGACACATTACATTAATCTATTACAACATTTTCAAAGGAATTTTTCCCACAGGTCACCAAAATTGACCAATATATCAGTTGAATCATACGGGCTGCACCAGTACCTGTCTATCAAAAAGATATCCCTGAAGTAGGCCCTATCCCAAGCACTGTCTGAAATGTTTACACTAGCACCACTTCTTTTCAACAAGCCATTACATTTAAAAGGGGAGAGCACAGTGACCCATTTGGGCCATTGTTACTGCTACCTCTTTCCATCAGCTCTCACTGCCTTGTTTTGGTTATTGTGCAGATCCAGATGTTGGGTCATTAGGGGCAAGACAGGCTGGGCCAAAAAAATGCATGGCCGAATACCCGGGGTGAGGCTGGGGTGGGGGGCAGGGGGTGGGGGGTTGCGGGGATGACGGTGGTTGGAGTGGGGTGGGAGGTGAATTTACAGGAAGTCCCACAGTATTCACAGGACCTCTCACTTTCCATTCTCAGCCAGCCTGGCAACAATCTCATGACATGTCTCAGCAGGGTCTCCAACATCCAACGAGTCCAAGAGATCCCACAGAGGACAGCGATGTGAATCCACTTAACAGAGCACTTCAAAACCCAGGCAAAAAACTAAATATGCTGGATCTGTGTGACTGTATGTGACTACTTAAGACATCATTCTTAATATATTGATAGAGCAATCTGTGTAAATGCTTAATTAGCATGAATTTGAACAGAGCAGGATCGGTTAATCCCACTAGCTAAATGGCCTTTGGACTCCAAAGACTGGGGAGTGAATAGTATGTCTATGAACTTCAACAATGATCACATCCTTTATCAAATTCTTTATTTATTTAAAAAAAAAAATTTTTTATACTTTTTAAATAAAAATAGCCAATAATCTCTATTAAACGAATTAGTTTAGAGTGTAAAAATGAGCACAAATATATAAATCCTGGTCTTGGTTTTGGGTTTATCTGGTTCATCCACATAAAATAAAACAAAAACATCAATATTTCTGGAATTCTTAGAATGTATTATGAAAATGGACAAATGTGTGGCAAAGTGTTTGAATAAGTATGAATGCTTACACACATATACACAGAGCTTTCTCACACCCCTCCCAGGCCAAAAGGCCTCAGAAATAACAAGCAGCCTGTAAGCTGAGATGCCTGAAAGGAGCCACAAAGAACAGACCAACAAAACTCAATGCTGGTGACAAATTTCTTTTTAAAACATTGAAATATTTACATGAAGATGCACAGACAGTTTAAATTGTATTTAAATGCCTCTCATCTGTTTGCAGTACTTTTACCAGGGGCTGAAGCTAGGGACAAGAATGTTTAGAATGCTTTTTTTGGTGAGACAACCATAAAAACTAGCAAACCTGCAGGGAGGGGTGGAGTAAAATTAGACCCCAAAAATAGAATTTCTCATCAGAGAAATCAAACTAGGTCACCAAGAGGCATATATCAAAGCAATTCTACAGCCATTCATGAAATCTTTGGAGCAGTTTGGATATTTTGGTGTGTATGGGCAAACCAGAAACAATCTAAGACCCCTGCAAAATGGACACTAACTTACAAGCCAAATGTGCTTAACAGTGACCCTTGATTGCTAAAGGCCATGTCTGCTATTGTTTGTTTACAAATGTGCAATTTAAAACAGGATAATCATGAAATGTGTCCTTTTAATAATATAATAAGGCTTCATTAGTGTTTTAACACAGATTTTGCTTGCTGCATCTGTCTATGCATCTTCAGAGACAGATTAGGGAGTCAGTCTCAGGGCTAAACCAGGACAATTAGTGCTATTTGGCCTAACTGGCGCAGCAGAAACAAATCAGCTCTTTGAAACAAGAGTGGCCTAATGAGTTCTTATTTACTTGACTAAATAACTAGGACTTAGGCTTGCTCTACTCGTTGTGTATGTTGCATGCAATAATAAGTCACAATGGAGATGGAATAATCCAGCGAGGAAACAACACACCATCAACATCCCATCAAATCAAATGGAGCTTCCTCCTGTCACTTGCTTTGTCTTTGCTTTTTGATCATTTGACCCAGATCAAATCATGCCTTTGCAAAAATTTGTTGTAAAGTAGAAAGGGCCCAAAACCAATATATGCCACCCAAATTTCCAAAGTAATAATTAAATAATGATAACAATAACAATAATAATAATAATAATAATAATAATAATAATAATAATAATAATAATAATAATAATAATAACAATACTACTACTACTACTACTACTACTACTACTACTACTACTACTAATAATAATAATAATAATAATAATAATAATAATAATAATAATAATAATAATAATAACATGAAGCAGCATCCCAGAATCTGGACAAAAGCTGTCATCAACATGAAAAAAGAAGATCTGAAAACAGCAAGCATGTCAAAATACATATAGGACAATGTCCACTGCTGTTGGCTGTTTCTTGGCACAAGCTTGTGCACTCGATAAAAGTGTGCAGCCTGAGACTGAGTTTGTTCAGCAAGCTTTGATGCTGTGCCCTGACGTGTACACGCTTTTGTGTGTTTATGTCTGGAAGTGTGATTGTAACCACTCTGGCCTCAGCTGTCTAGAGCGTGGACTGTTTGCAGTTAAGTCAGGCAGAAAAAGCTAAAGGGCTCACAAATAGCAGCCTTAACAAAGGTTTAGGCTGCATCCAAGACCCCCTAATATGTTTCTGAAAGTCATAATCCTACCTTACACTCATTGAACATCTTAGCCATCCTGTTCTACTAAACTGAATATGTCTGAACCAATCAGATCATTATGTCATTTTAAAATAATGATTTTGCTCTTGCTGCTATTTAATTATGATTGTTATGGTTGCATTACATTTCTGTGGAAAGAAAGAGACTCTTCCCTTTATATTCTTGCAACCAGTTTGTCATTCTTCATGTTAATACAAACTGAAAAAAGTCAGAAATGCACACTGAAACCAGAAAATATAGAAATCAAATGTAAATATATATCTACATATATTATGACATGTCTTTACATATAATAAATAATGCTAATCTATACTACAGAGGCTCAGATATTGTTCTTTATTATTTCATCTCATTCAGTAATCTCCATCATCCAATATTGTATCTGTCAGCCTCATCACATCTTTATTCATCCTTATTCAGCTCACATTTTATTTAGGCAACTGCTTATTAATAACTTCAGTATGTTTCTTACCTAATACACAACCACTGATTTATTTAATATAATTCAAATACATTAAGAGTAGTCTTATTAAACTTTGAGATGTTTTACAAAGAGATGCTTTACAAATCCCTGATTATGGCTTGTGTCAGAAATCATATTCAGGGGGCAAACCAGGTGGGGTTGGCAAAAAAACACCACTTCAAACTTGCAAACCCATACCTACACACAAACAAAGAAACTGTCATTGGCAAGAAATGAGGATCGTTCCTACCTGTCGATGATGACAGGGTCTGAGGGGGTCTCATTTCGGTTTCCGCAGCTTTTTTTATCACAACACCGACTGGTACAGAGGAAAAGGGAAAAAAACATTAGCCCACTTACACATATGACCTGCTTTGGCATAACAGTAATTTGAACCAGAGATTCATCATTAATGTCAGTTGGATTTGAATGAGTGGCATGAGGAAAGCAGAAAGGATTTATTGATTTTTTCCTCACATAACCTTAGGCAGGTGAAGGAGGCATTTCTCAAGTTGTACACATATGAGCCTCTTTTGCTTTTTGTGTCAGTAGAAGTAATCCAGGTCAAATACACCAAATGTCTTTTTTGTTGGTCAGCAGATTTATTTCCATCAAGTATTTTTTTTTTGGTAAAATATACCGTTAGCTTACAGTGGTATGCACTTACTCTAATGTAATAAATGACAAACGCTTATATACACATTGATGATAACTCCCGTGTACAATAACCAGTTTTTGATTATTTACAAACTCCTAATTTGGGATTGTGAAGGGAGAGGGGAGAGAGAGAGCAAACGCAAAAGAGAGAGAAATAAAGGAAGAACGGGATAGAAAAAGAGAGTGAATGAGAAAGAAAGAAAGAAAGAAATAAAGAAAGAAAGAGAGAGAGAGGGAGAGAGAGGGAGAGAGAGACCCAGGCTCAGATTTATACGGCACAGATGGCAGTGTGACGATGAAAGCGGTTGGGGATGAAACTGTCACATGAAACCCCTGGCATTGTCCCTCCTCTCCATCTCTCCCTCTCTGCATATTAAAGGGGAATTCATTTTTTGCAGATTTCAAAGACTGAGATGTAAACAAAGTCATCCAGAGGAATTTTGTGTAAAATGGTGCATATTGGAGACACTTGGATATCTTTTAAATGTTGGTGATACACAAATGTAGCCCATCCATTAACTTAAAAAATTATTAATGAGTGTTATGTTCTTATATGTAATACTGATTTGGGCAAAATGTTTGGGTGTTTTGGATGTTGCCTTATATACCTAATACCTGCCTTTTTTCTAATGAATTATGGAATGGATTTAAATGCATGTTTTTTGCCAAAAAAACATATCTTAGACATCAGGTAGTGTTTTCATTTACCTTCAATCCAATTTTTTTCTGTGAAAGTCATAAACATTTTTTTTTTAATATCTAGAAGTCCTGCACAGCACTGTGTAAATATCCATACATGGGTTTTTCAATGTGAGTTGGGTGTTAATAATCTGATGCTTTCTTTATTTGTGAGCATCCTTCAGCTAGGTCAGTGTCCTCCGAATGGACCAGGACGAGGGATGTGTATTTGTGATGTATATGTGTTTCTTTGTGTGTGTATGAGTAAAAATTTAGCGAAAAAGATCTGTAGCTGCCTTAAGGATCAAATCTGCTTGCACCCATGGGAGATAGAATTTTTCTCAACCTCCTCTTGCCACACAGAATCACATGCACACACAGCACTTCAGTCAGGAATTATGTTTTTTCGAGTTAAGGGCATTATCTATTTTGCCTGTTCACATCAGTCCATCTCTTAGGATCACTGCAGGCAAATGGCATATTTAGTCTCAGTGCTGCCTCCCTGATTCATTTTTTGAAGATATTAAACTATACACCTCACATAATTAACAACTCACAGCGGCTGTTGTCGACATAGCAAAATTGCTGCAGCTGTCCTCACCCAATGTGTGCTTTGCTTTGTTGGATGCTTTGATTTTTGTTACTGGCCTTGTGTTATGACAACTTTAATCTCTAAAAGGGCAACATTTGGCAAAAAACATCTTCTCATGACTGTTTAGGTAATTCCCCCTTTTATTCTATGATTTGTTGAAATGAAAGGAATAAGCACTTCTATCCTACATTTGCAAGCTGACATGGCACCATATGGCTAATGGTGGTGTGTGGCAATTAGAAGGACTGATTAATAGTGAACAGCCTAATTTTCTGCTTATAACTGGGCGTACATTTGAACACCCCCAACATACGTCCACACGCACACACACACACACACACACACACACACACACACACACACACACACACACACACACACACACACACAC
>JBBMFX010000021.1:3502951-3515139 GCA_037832545.1 Rhabdalestes septentrionalis
ATGATGTCAGATCAGCATCTTGATGTGGCACACCTGTAAGGTGGGCTGGATTATCTCAGCAAAGCGGAAGTGCTCACCATCACACATTTAGACTGATTTCTGAACAATGTTTGAGAGAAATGGTAATATTGTGTATCTGGAATGAATTTTAGAAGTCCATCTCATGAAAAATCGGAGCAGGAACAAAGGTGTTGCGTTTTTATTTTTGTTGAGTGTAAATAAGCTTCAACTGGACCAGAATGCGGCAGCTAGAGTCCTCACCAGAACCAGGAAATTTGACCACATAGTCCAATATTATCCAGACTACATTGGCTTCCAATTAAATATTGTATCGATTACAAAATTTTACTACTGACCTATGAAGCCTTAAACGGCCTTGCATCTGATTACCTCAGTGAAGTTTTGTGTTACTATGAACCACCGCGGTCACTCAGATCTCAAGGTGCTGACCTTTTAACTATTCCCAGAATTATTAAAGCATCATCAGGGGAAAGATCACTCTCATATATAGCCCCCAAGCTCTGGAATGCCTTACCACACAACGTTCGGGACACAGTCTCCGTTTTTTAATCCAGACTAAACACCTGTTTAGCCACGCTTTCTGTATTTAATTTTTTTTTCCTGGTAGATGGAGGGTGCAGAGCTGGTTGGTGGTGGGCTCAGAGTATTCAGAGTATTCAAGCAAACTGGGACTCTGGTGCTGTCGCCCACCACTCCTCATGTTCAATCAGGTTTGAATGGGGGCGCGTGCGCTGGGGCCTCGGGGCGCTCTCACGCCCACCACCCCTAGGTTCTGCCCTTTCTATCTGGCCTGCTCTAGTCAGATATGCCGGAGGGTTAACTTACACTCCTCATACACATAAATCATGCACTTAAATTTTTTTCCGGAACTAACTCCATTCTCTGTTTTCTCTGAGGAGAACTGCTGCACACCTGCTGGATCTCCGGGAGACTGCCCTCGACTGAGCCCGGTTCCACTCGGACCAAGGCCTCTCATTATTTATTTAGTATTGCACTTGATGTCTCCTTCTCTCCCCCTCCCAGTGTTGTATTTGAGGTCCCCTCCCCTCCCTCTCTCCCTCCCTCTCAGGGCGACCCGAGGACGGGGTCCCCTTTTGAGTCTTTGTTCCTCCCGAGGTTTTTCCTCCATCTGAGGGAGTTTTTCGTCACCTCTGTCGCCTTCGGCTTACTCACTAGGGGCTCAGACCTGGAATTAATTGACTTTGGTGCTGGAGGAACTATAGATTAGCATCCCCCTACACGAGTGACACCCTACACAGAGTTTGACACCCTTGACAGCAAACCAACGATTCCTATTGGCAATAGAGTCGAGAACAATTAGACTCAATACAAAAATTCAATTCAGCAATTCAGGTTCATCCAATAACATTACTGATTCTTAAAACAGAACAAGCTACAGTTCTCAGACACAGCAACTACAGACATTGCCCCATTACTGAGAGACAGAGTTTGAGCTCCAATAATACCAAAGCCATTTGTAGCCAAATGTTCAAGTAAGCATTAATGGCCTTGAGTTTTTTGCCTGGCTGAGAGTACAATGTTTTAAATCAATGCAAGAGATTCCATATTTTACAAAGTCAGAGCAGTTGCCATCAATGCATAAAGAAAATTTCATTGTTACACGGTAATATCCCCATGGTACTTGCTTCATATAATCCAGTGACTCACTTTTCTCCCAGCTCTTCAATAAACACAGTCACTGCACTGGGGTGAGTGCCTACTTCCTGAATGAAGGCACTGTAGTACTTGCCTTTAGGGTCCAAGCGTACCTGGGAAAAGGAAAAGAAAAAGGAAAAAACCCCACAAAAGAACACAAGATCACTAAAGCAATTCACACAGCAGAAGCATGCAATTTTCTAAAAGTATTCTTTTGAGGGGGGGGGGGTTGCTTGAGTTACAAGTGACTCAAAGGTTTCATAAAATACATCCCTCAACATGCATCCAGCTCTTCATTAAGGAAATGCAGACTTTGTGATTTAGGACATAGTGCCGTGAAAAAGTTGCCCCCTCCCCAATTAATTCCCGCATGTTTGTCACACATTATCAAACAAACTAAATTAGAAACCTTCACGGCCCTAATAACTGGTTGTGCCACCCCTAACATAAAAGACTCCTTGCCAGTTTTTACAGATGCTTAATTGCAGTTGTTGCTATCGATGTAGAGGAATTTTGGCCCACCCTTGTTGGCGGAATTGTTTTAATTCAGCCATTTTGGAGGTTTAAATGATGTGCTTCACTGAAGTACGTCAACTCTGGATAAGAGCATCTGCTAAAAGTTGTCAACACTTCAGAGCATGAGCCACCTTTTTAAGGTCATGTCACATCTCAATCCAGACTCTGGCTTCATTAAAAAAAAAAAAAATTAAAAAAAAACATGGCCTAGACATACAGAGGTGTCCTGCTGCAGAACCCAAGAGGGTCATGTTAGGTTTGTCTGGAGATGCTTTGCTGATTCAGTGCCTGGACGACATGCTGCGATTGAAACCGTGAATTCTAGTCTCTACCAAAAAACCCACGAAAGAGAAAGTTTGACCAGCACTGATCTGACTTGGCATGATTTTCTTTTTCTCAAATGCTGTGTTATTTATTATGTGACCTCCAACCTCCCAAAAAGTTGTCAGTCCACAAAACATTGTCCCAAAAGACTTGGGGATCATCAACATGTTTTTTGGGAAAAGTGAGACAAGCCTTTGTGTTCTTTTTGGTCAGCAGTGGGGGGTTTTTGCCTTAGAATTTGCCATGCATGCCATTTTTGCTCCATCACTTTCTTATGATTGGGTCACGAACCCCAACCTTACCTTGGACAAGTGAGGCCTGCAGTTCTTTAGAGGTTGTTCTGGGTTCTTTTGAGAACTCTCGGACGAGTTTTTGCTGTGCTCTAATGAACTCCTATGAAGGTTCCATGTTCTGAACAATGGTCCTCACCATAGTTCGCTGGAGTCCCAAAGCTTTAGAAATTACTTTGTAACCAGACTAATAGAGGTCAGTTACTTTCCCATCTGATTTAAATCACAGCATGATGTCTTCCTTTAAGATCTTTTTGCCTACTTAAGTGATCTCTTGATTCAATCGGTCTGGCACTAATCATCCCTGGGTGTGGCTAGTGATATTGTTAGCTTTTCAAAAACAGTGATTACGTACATAACCAAACGTCATGATTTTACAAGGGCTAAGTTCATAGTTTTTCATAGTATTTTGTTTACTTGGTTTATCTTTGTCCAATTAAATTTGTTGGATAATCTGAAACACTTAAGTGCAACAAACATGCAAAACAATAAATCAGGAAGGGGGTAAATACTTTCACAGCACTGCAAGAGCGGGATATGATCCTGAATGCTGCAGGATCACATCCACAGAACACCAGAAAAACTGATCTAAAACAAGGATTGATGTTTGATGACTGCCTGGTAACAGTAAAATATTTATTTCAATATTGTTCAATGTAATTCATGCCGTTTTGAACTGGACCCATCTTAATCTCCTCAAACTGCATCCAGGTTTTCATTGTGATGTAGAGTAAGACTGCCATACCTGACACTTGTCTCCTAAGAAATACTGCCTGCCAGCAAACACCATGTAATCCGTTTTCTGGAGTTCTGGAACACCAAATACACACAATAGGAGAAGACTTAACATTTATAGTAGCCCAACAACTTTACACAGTCACTGGTATATTACATCAGTCACATGGAGGACCCCAGGACATTTTTGCTCCTGTATACAGAGGCATTTGCGGAGATTCAGCTTAACTTGGTTATAACTTTAACATACTGCCATTAGTCATTAAAATAACCAATATACTTGCACTTTTGAATTTCAGTGTATGCATAATATGCAGAACTGACATTACTTTGTTTCTTTGACTGGCCCCCTAGAAATGCAAACAGCTTTAGAACGTCCACAGGTTGACTGCAATTGAGTCACCACACTAACATGCACAGGTTCCATTTTTTTAAGTGTGTAAAAGCAGGAAAACCATGGAGTATAGTGGATCTTCGGTTTCACACTTTTGTCCCTAAAGCAAAACTAAAATGTGAGGCTGTTGTAAATTGCCACATGGAAAACCAGATGTTTCCATCTAGTCAAAAATCCCTTTCCCAGCAATATTGTTATATGGGGAGGAACAAAAAAAAAAAAGAAAAGAAAAAACACGAAGCCATGGCCTGCATACAAATGACTCACCTTTGAGGCCATCCTGCCAGACATCAAACTCCACATTACGGTACATATCAGGATCCAAGGCTTTCAGTACCTTGTAGGGTAGCGCAAGTCTTCCTGGTCCATCTGGAACCTAAGGAAAAATGACACTGGTCAAACAAATGAACAACAGAAACTTTAATTATTCTTTTCTTTGACATAACCTTTTGATCGTCAGCTCCAAATTTGGCTTTATCCTCAGAGCGGTTATGACCACTAGGCTTCCATTCCTCTCTGTAAAAATCAATTTAATAGTTGTATTTACAGGAGAAAATAAATTTAAAAATAAATAAGACAGGTATAAACTGAACTGAAACCTTTTTTGTACAAATTAAAAATGAATGTACAGTAGTAAACCTTGAATTCATGCTAATGTGCAGACCTTGGACCCCGATCTTCAGGGGCATCATAACCGGCATCTTCACTGCACAGAGACAGGCAGTTCCTATAGCGTTGCCCCCCTCCTCTGAACCCTTCCATAGTCATATGCAGATCCTCCTCTGCGATGCCCAAAACACGTGTGTACAACAATTCATAAAGCAGGGCTGTGAACAGAGTTAAAGAACAAATTCCACCAAGATTTCCCACATCCACGCACAAAGTGCACATGCCTAGAAATATGCCTAGAAACATATATTAGCTGCCCAAGGTACATACGCACATTTCAAATTATAGCTATTACACTTAATCCTGTCAGAAAGACTAGGCCAGGATTTTAACAAAACTCACACTGGCATATTGCTGCATCCACTGGATAGGTCCTCGAGTACACAAGGTCATAGTGACCATTGCTTGAGCAACAGAGAAAAATCTGAAATAAAAGTAAAGCACTCATTAAGTCAACATGGTATACTGTGGCATCAGCCATTCTATTCTTAAGGACATTATTACTCCCCACATTATCAGAATTCAGTTTGATTACACTTGGTACTTAGACGCATCTGTGGTCAAATGTGGATAAAAATCCAGGTACATGAAGTCCCCAGATGCAAACAGGATTCCACTGTGAATAATTCTACCTTGGGGGCTATGGGCATTTTATGAAGTGGCTTACTGTGAAATGCAAAATTGAAACATGACATTAAGGTAGACTTCACTTAAAATGAACACAAAATACCACCACATAAATATACTGTGAATACATAGCCAGAGGATCAACATGATTGGTTATGTCTGAAGCACTCTGTATAGACAACATACATACATTTGCATTACAAGGAAAAGAAATCAATGTATTCCATTTTGCATCAGTAAGCCTAATGCATCCAAACAGTATTTAACTAAAATGTGAAGTGATGTGAAGAGAGATCTTTGATAACCATGACTGAACAGTCCCTTTAGATCTGACAAATGAAAAACTATACAGCAACTGATGCCAAAAAGAGCTGAACATGTGTGTAGAGAAACAGATCAAGATTAGTAGCAGTAATTTAAAGCTTAAACACCATATCAACAATGGTTGTGACAGCAAAAAAGGAATTTTACAATATACATTTTGAACAAGAGGAACCAAAACTGACAACGACCTACATGAGGTTTAAATCAATATTTGACTAAGTCCAAAATTTTGTGGTGGTACCTTAAAGGCTTCTTCCAGACTACTTTGGCAGTGAAACATTACTTGGGTTACACAGGGCAAAACAAAGGCAATGATGTTTGCAAAACTCTTAGCAGTCACTAACACATTATGGTCCTACACATTTTTTACCTCCGAAGATTCAATATACAGCCTCAAATTGGACAACAGAGCCAGCTAGCAGCTTGGCTAACTAACACAAGCATTCACACATTCATTATTAATAAAAACTAAATTAATTTCAAAACCTCTATTAACCCATAAGAACCCCCAGTGACACAGGTCTCAACATGATTTTCAACATCCTGGAAACTTTATCCTTGACGTTACCTCATTAGGCCCAAAAGTTACATGTTCGCATCTTCCTGGTGCAGTCACATGACATTTTGTGAATTTAGGTACCCATGACATCATTTCCAAGATGGCCACCTCCAGGTTAACCATACCTGACCAAATTATCTAATTTCAAACATTATATTTTTGGTCTTAACAATTCAGATACTTAAATACAATGTCAGATATTACATTTAACATGTTCCGACAACCTTTCCTGAAGAAATTGATAAGACAAGTTACAACTATTGTGTTGACATGTCATATCAGGCATTTAACCGTAACAGTCATGGAACATATGATGTATTTGTCACAATTAGAAAACATGTTAAATTTAAGGCATATTTAAATTTTTTGTATAAAATAATTAGTTACAAAACAATATTTAAATATCCAAGTAAATTAAACATGATTTTAACACAGCGAGCAGATTTTCATTCCAGCTTACACAAACTGAGGATTTATTATAAACGGCAAACCCTGCATAGCGGGGTTCAGGGAATATGGTGCCGTACAGACCTGGATTTAACACACTCACACGAAGAGGCTTTGTTTCCCTTCAGTATTCTTTAATAGTTTTTTTGCACCATGTACAAGTTTTAGAAGGTTACTACTTATGTCTGTAGCTCAATTTTTTTTTTAAGCTAAAGAATCTTGTTGCATAATTACGCAGTATAGGGTACTTGTTTTATTATTCAGTTTGCAAATGTTTTGTTGTAAAACTACAACAATTAAAAAAAACTTAAACATTAAAGTTAGAATGCTATTTTATCTTGTGGAAATGCAAATAAAAAATATATAAATATATGTTACAGAACAAAAAACTGTCAAGCTGCTTCATTTTCAAATAAGGAATACATTTACTATAAATGCCCAATGTGTCAAATCTTTGCCAGTAAAGGGCAGGATTTGAAAAACAAAACAAATTAGAAATGTGTTCTGTATGGTCCATTTGGTCTGTTTTATATTCCCCATAATTTTCCTTTAAGGGGAAATGGGTCCAGATTCCTATGGGTTAATAACATTCACTTAGTGTCTTGAAGTCAATCTATTGTGCAATTTGCATTTGTTGTGTCCCTTGGCAGGCACCATACGTGTGACAATCTCTCATAATAGACACACAAGGGTGCGCTCACCTCACTGCTCGCTCGCACTCATTACAGAGGAAACCACAAATGTAATTTTACACAATTAGTACTCAGTTCCTTGTGGCCACACACAGCAAACACTACAGCTAACGTGAACAGACAGTTCATGCCCAGTAGCACTCACCAGACACTGGTTTTAAAGCCCCACACAATCATTACATTTTCTCACAGAAAAGCAGCCTAGTCATGTTTTTGAACTTCATATTGCTGAACATTAAAACTAGTGCCAGCTGTCAACAGTGCTGGACTGGCCATCGGGCATGTGCCCGGTGGGCCAATGGCAATTTTGGGTCGGCAAGTTAATTTTGGGCTGGTGCAGGATCCCGTCAGCATCCCACCCAGAAAAATTCAAGTCTTTGTAGCCTTACGCCAGTCTTTTGCCAAAAAATAATAATAAAAAGCATCTGGTGATGAAAGCTAGAAAGAGATTTTTTTTATTTTTAAAACTTCACCAACCAAAAATTCAGCCTTACACACAAAGGACTTTGCTACTGAGCAGTCTTGCTACACAGGTAAATTGAACACAAAGCAAACCTTACTCGTCATCCTCCCCTCACCTTTGGCAAGTCATCATCCTCCCCAATCTCAGCTGGTGGCTTCCATGGGTACCTGTAAATAACGAAGCACCTCCTGCACCACATACAGAATATTTGCATTAAAACATTTACATAATTTGTTCTTTAGCCATCTTCAAAACCCTGACATTTTGCTTAACATTTTGTAGGTCTTGTGCAGAGACCTTAAGTGGGGCCTAAACCTATATAAAGAAAATGCCTTCCAAGCATTTTCCCCACTCACACATCCAGTTCAACTCCAAAGATTTGAGAGACACCTGTCCCCAATGAAACTTGTAGAGCCATGCTTAATGAAGATGATTTTTTTCCATACTGTGGTATGTTAGCCCTCATTTTCTCTGCTTAAGAAAATTCTCAGAACACTAATCGTTTTATTTCAATGAGAAGAAACTTATCTAGATTTAACAGATTAACTAGACTTAATTGAGCCCAATGTGTAAAAGGGTTAATGCACTTTACCATATTTAACATGTGGTGCTTCTAGATAATTTGGTTTTGTTCTCAAACTTAACCTGCAGTGGTGAAAGTTTATCAAATGTACTGTGATTGTTTTTGCCCACATCTTGTCATGCTGGTAGCCAGTAAGGAGAAAATAGTGAGTTGAAGAGTTACAGAACTCTTCAACTCACTATTTTCTCTTTAATATGAACCTTGTCTGGTTTCTCAGAAGCATCTTAGCACAAAGATCATGGTTTCATGAAAGTAAGGATTATACTACCAGATAAGATTTAACACCACAATGCTTTTGGGATAACAGGCCCAAAACTTTAAAAGTGACAAAAATTACAGGAAGAAACAAAACATACAGGTTACCTATAAAGTAGAGACAACGCCTTGATCTCCACTTGGCCTGCAGTTTCCTGAAGACAAAGGTGAACAGCACCGTCACACATTGCATCAAGAGTCCAGTCCAACCACATAGATTAGCACGAATCAAATTACCGACCTTGGGATCCTCTACGCGCTCCAAGTACTTTTCGAAGAATCCTTCAACAAACTCCAAAGCAAAAAAAAAGCCACACACACACACAAACCTTAAAAACCCACATCCGCATGCTGCTATTCCTGAGAGAATACAAGCTTTACTCACAGGCTCGAAGTTGGATCTGTTAGCCCGCATGAAGTCGACACAGTCTTTCCTTATGTTTTGATGATACTTCTGAGAAAAATAAAGCTAACACCACACGGGGGGTGCGTTTCAAATCGTGTCGTTAGAAACTGCGGGAAATGCCTTCTTCTGTTATGAAAAGTTGCTTAATGCTGAAACTAGCGTTGAAAACCTAACGTTTCTGTTCAAGCTAGGCTCTTTTTCCAAAACAAATTGAGAGGGGAAAACATTCTTCGTGCGAATACCTGCTCAGAAACAGCTCGAAAGAGACAGGACGCGTCTCGGGCCATCATCTTCCTGTACAAACCGATGCTGGCTAAGTACTCGTCCATGTTTACGAAATACTTCTTCGAAACTTTCTGCATGATAGAGAAATCGTTCATCAAAAAGAGACACAAAGCTTCACAACGTCCACGAGAAAAGTGAGCTCGAAGCCCCTAAATTTGCTCAGTGTTGGAGAGAAACAGGTGGTGCTGATGAGCCCTGACTAATTTACGCCTGTAAAACTACGTGCTACCTCGGGCCTCTGTAGCTCTAACACTGCACGATGGAAGCAGCCCTTGAATAAATTGTGTGATTTTCAGATACTTTGAATTTGTGCACTAACGAGCACACAAAAATGGTTTCTGGCAAAAATGTGGCAGTCACATATCACTCTAGCATTGGAAGAGAAACACAACTTGTTTCTAAAATAAAAACATATTTTGAGACGCAGTTTGTTTTTGTGTTTTAAAGGTAAGATAATCATCAATTAAGACACCCAAGTATTTAAAATAGTTAACTACTTAAATAACTCTTCCATCTTGAGTGACCATCGAAGGAAGGACTTCTGCTTTATTTTTAGAAAACAGCATGATTTTGTTTTATTCGCATTAAGATAGTTTCACATCAGAAATGTTATTTTGGACAATATTAAAAACACTTTGTATGTAATCAACTGCTTTAACCAGTGATGACGCAGAAGAATAGATAATCATGTAATCAGCATAAAAATTATTATTCGCATTGGTTACATTCAACCCTACATTATTTATATACACTGTGAATAATACTGGGGCTAGAATAGAGCCCTGTGGCACACCCCTTATGACGAAGAACAGCTGAACAATAATTTTCATATTTTACACTTTGAGTTCTTTCAGAAAGGTAATTTGAAAACCAGCCAACTGCTTGTTCAGAAAGTCCTAAATCAAACAGTCTTTTTTCCAGTATATTGTAGCGGCCGAGGAGAAGAAAGACGCTCAACAGGACTTCACAGTAAACGGCTTTTTTATTGTCAACCCACTCAGCTCGAAGCAGGTTTAACTTTTTACAGAAGAAGTGTTCCCAACAGGTCACAACAAGTATTACACTCCTCCAACTCTTCTCTGAGACAGCGTTTCGCCCGTCACCCCACCCGTGCCACTAGGTCTTTACGGGAGGGTGACTGGCGGAACACTGCCTCCCCACACAGTATAACCTCTTTTCCCCTAAATAACCCACGCAGGGGTGCCGCTCGTCCCACCCCGGTGCCCAACACACCCAAATTACCTGCTAAAACCCCCTACTTCCCCGCAAAGGCTCATGGGAGTCCGCTGCCCTTGCTGGATCGTCACAATATACTGAACAATTCATAGTAATACTGAATAATTCACATTAGACACTAAAATATAGTTGTAGATACTGAATAATCTATAGTAGATTCTGAATCTTTATGGAAGATACTGAATAATTATAGAAGATACTGAATAATTTATTGCAGATTCTGAATATTTAGAGTAGATACTGAATAATTTAAGGTAGATACAGAATAATTGTTAAACAATTAATGAATTGTAGCTAATTGCAGCTGAAATTAGTTTGATTAACTGGTTCTCTCTCTCTCTCTCTCTCTCTCTCTCTCTCTCTCTCTCTCTCTCTCTCGAGACAGAGAGAGAGAGAGAGAGAGGTCAGTGTAATGAGTGGAAGGATAAAATGTGTGGGTTGAATACAGTCTTCACATCACACCCTGATTATAAAAGCTGGGAAATGAAGTCCCACCTCAGTGCGGACGGGGAGAGCAGGAGAGTCTCACTGCTGGAGATCTTCAGAAACAGACCTAGATGCTCTTTTCAACCAGACAGAGCCACATTGAATCAGAGCTGCTCAAACACTCTCCCTCCTCCTCTCTCCTTTATCAAGCCCCTAATGGCTGTTTTATCAATCTCTCCTCCATCTCAGAGATCCCTCTCTTCTTATGTTCTTGTCCTTGTCCTCTGTCTGTCCTCCTCTGTCTTGGTCACCTCCAAACCACTGGACACAACAGTGAGTACTGAGAATTATTTTGCTTTTCTTCTCTTCTCTTCTCTTCTCTTCTCTTCTCTTCTCTTCTCTTCTCTTCTCTTCTCTTCTCTTCTCTTCTCTTCTCATCTCTTCTCATCTTTTCTCATCTCTGCTCTCCTCTTCTCTTCTCTTCTCATCTCTTATCTTCTCTTCTCTTCTCATTTCTTCTCGTCTTTTCTCATCTCTGCTCTCATCTCCTCTTCTTTTTTCCCCTCTTCTCTTCTCTTTTTCTTTCTTCTCTTTTCTTTTTCTCTCTTCTCTTTTTCTTTCTTCTCTTCTCTTCTCTTCTCCTCTCTTCTCATCTCTTCTCTTTTTCTCTCTTCTCATTTCTTTTTCTCTCTTCTCTTCTCCTATTTTCTACTTTTCTTGTTATCCATTTCCTCTTATTGTTTGCTATTTTCTTCACCCATCTTTATTTTTTCTCTTCTCTTATTTCTTGCTATCTTTTATTCTATTCTGTTCTTTCCCGTTCTCTTCCCTTCTCATATATTTTCTGTCTTTATTTTTATTTGTTTGCTTTTGTTCTTCTCTTCTCTTCTCTTCTCTTCGCTTCTCTCCACTTCTCCTATTTTGTCCTCACTTCTCTTTTTCAACTTGTATTGTTTGCTTTTAGTTCTTTTTTCTCTAAACTTTCTATTTCTTCTCTACTCTCCTCTTCTGTTCTGTATTTTTCTCTTCTCTTCTCTTCGTTGTTCTTGTCCAATCAGTGGGGCACGATGAGTGGTAAGAGCTCATTAACTTTCTGTTTAATACAGAAGGATTTTACAAAAAAAAATTGATAATCAAAATTAAAAACCTGAACAGTGTTTGCTGAAACATTGGAACTGGATTATCCCAGAGACAGGATACTAATTCTCTCTCTCTCTCTCTCTCTCTCTCTCTCTCTCTCTCTCTCTCTCTCTCTCTCTCTCTCTCTCTCTCTTTCTCTC
>JBBMFX010000021.1:3515239-3531467 GCA_037832545.1 Rhabdalestes septentrionalis
GCAAACAAATACTTTACTTTGGGGAACTTTAAAGCCCTTAAATCACCCAAACCCTCAAGAATAACACCGCCAGAACCAGCAGCACTTCTGTCCAGCTGATCCTCCAGGCTCGCTCTGCCCACCAGCAGGGAAAACTCCCCGCCCACAGGTCCAAGCTTTCGCGGACTTTTCTGTCCTCGAAGCCCGCGATTGGCCCATTTTTAGTCCCAGGCATTGTGTGGCTTGTAGTCCTCACCCAATACACATATCTAAACTACATTAGACACATAACTCAGACAGTACAGACATACACCCATTTCTACTAGGCCCTACATTACTATTAAATCCAGTTTGATTCATGCTGAGTGAAAACATGCCAGTGCAAAGGATTCTGGGATGCAAATTTTGGCTCATCTGCAGTAAAAATTAACAATGGCCACTTAAATGTTTTAAACTAGGTGAAAGTGAGTGTTTCTCCAAGCTCAGCTCTATCAAGATCCTGGTCTAAGTGTGTGTAGCCTTTTTCATTTCAGGGACTCCATTCTATATGTGGGGTATCCCTCTACAGTGAGAGTTATGCTGCACACAGAATAACACTGTACCTCTAATATAAGATGTTTCTGTATATCAGACTGCTCTGTACCCATGACATTAGACACTACATTGTCTTCACAAATGCACAACCTGTGTTGTTATTTGCCATGGATTTTAGGGCGAGTATTATTGCTTTGTGTATTTTATTTCAGGCAGCCTGCAGGTGATTCCCCATGGCACATTAGTGGACAACCACTTCAGTAAGCTCTCCCAGCACTGCCTGCTCTTTTACAGTGAAATAATAAGATTTGTGTTTGGTGCATATTTTTGAATAAAAAATAAAACAGACAAACAAAAACAGACTAATCGTTCTGGTCTCCAGCTGAGCCTTGGTTCTTTTGGAGTTTTTGTTGTCCCTGTCATATAAACTAAGAAAAAAGTGCTGTCTTGCAAAATTGCATATTGATGAGAGTCAGTCACTGAGCCATGGAGGAATAATCTGTCAAATCAATTCCAGTGAGGTTAAGAGCCATCAATCCCAGTCATGGCTCATATTTCATTCTGAGAACAATATTCTTAATTAACATGAATCTGCTGTTATAGATTAAAGGCAAAAGAAAGCTATACCTGGGTCAAAGTCACAGTTTCATTTCCTGCATCTATTTTCTCCTACCCTCCATCTCTCTATCTCTCCATCCATCTATTATCCATCTATGCAACTAAGCCAACATTTTTAGTTAATTATACAAATTTTAGTAAGCTTTGTTTGGGTGAACTTTTATTATGAATTGTGATGGCTTTTCTTGTTTTCTATTAGTCGCAGCTGGGGGAAATTAATGCAGAGTGCTTGTGTTTTATTATTGGTGGTGGGATTTGTGTTATGGGTATTTATGTTCGCTTGTGTTGGACCTTGGTGTCTGTCCACCATCAAAGTCTCATTATATGCTCTCCTTTTTTAAGTGTTTGGTTTCTGGCCCATGTGCCAGTTTGTTTTGTTTAAATAAAGGGATGAATATGGAAGTCTGCGATTACATCCGCCTACATTTTGGGATAAAGCGAGAACGAGACCGATGGACCGGCAGTAAAGGTGCAGCGGACAGGGAGACAGTGCATGAGATAGAGGAGTGGCTCCTATCCAAGCTCACCATGCTCTCCCAGGAGCAGATCGTGAGGGACATGGCTGCCTACACCTCAGTTAACTGGCTAGCCCCTCAGCCAGCGAGGAGAATGCAGGCAGGAGAGCCCATCTCCAGCACACTGCCTCAGAGACCAGCCATGATGGAGAGAGTCCCTAGCGCTCTTACAGTTCTCCTGCTGGCTCCAAGGACACTCTATCAGCATGTTGAGGAGCAAAAAGGCCAGTTAGACAAGCTCAAACAAGCCCATACAGCCTGTCTCTCCACTTTGCGAGCCCACACAGTCCATCTCACCACTCCACAAGCCCACAAATTGAAACTATGCCTCTACCCATGGAGTTTATGCTCTTCAGCGAAAAAGCTATGCCCGGCAGGTAGATACAGCAGGTAGCCGCACCAAGGCTATTTCTTGTAGCAGTGGCCAGGGTTTTCACCACAATTGTGCCCCAGCAATACCAACGAATACCAATTTTATTTGTCAGGTGCACAGTCATACAAGTACAACACACAGTGAAATGTTCATTCTGCGCTTTCTGCGCTGCTGCCAGGGAAGCACTGTGGGTAACTTGCTCAAGGGTACCTCAGCAGTGACGCCAGCACTGGGATTTGAACCCCTGTCCTCTGATTGCAGGGCCAACACCCTAACCTAAAGGCCAGATAGACAAGCTCAAACAAGCCCATACAGCCTGTCTCTCCACTTCGCAAGCCCACACCCATGGAGTTTATGCTCCCCAGCGACAAAGCTATGCCCAGCAGGTAGCAGCACCCAGGCTATTCCCTGTAGCAGTGGCCAGGGTTTTCACAATAATAGTGCCCCAGCAATACCAACTTTATTTATCACGTGCACAGCCATACAAGTACAACACACAGTGAAATGTTCATCCTGTGCAGCTGCCAGTGAGGTGCCTGGGAAGCACTGGGGGTAACTTGCTCAAGGGTACCTCAGCAGTGATACCAGCAGTGGGATTTGGACCCCTGTCCTCTGGTTGCAGGGCCAACACCCTAACCACTAGACCATCCAGCTGCCCAATAGCAGCGTCCCGGCCATGCCCAGTAGTGGAGCAGCAGAGGCTACTATAGGTAATTGGGCAGCAGAGGCTACTCCAGGTAGCAGAGCAGCATTGGCTTCTCCTAGTTGCAGAGCAGCTAACTCCAATAGCAAGGCAACTAACCCCAGTTGCTGGATCGAGGCTCACACCATTAGAAGGGCTGAGGCTCACTCCAGTTAGCATAGAAGTAGATGCTCACCCTGTTAGCATAGCAATTTAAGCTTATCAATTTAGCATTGCAGGGGGGGCTCACCAATTTAGCCTAGCAATGGAGGCTCAGACAGTTATCAAAAAAGCGGAGGCTAGACCAGTTAGCATAGCAGCAAAGGTCAGCCCAGTTAGCATAGCTGTGGACGCTACCCCAGTTAGTAGAAGCTTGCCCTGTTAGCATAGACATGGCGAGAAAGCTACATTTGAGAGCTGTAATATAATCAGACCGCCATACTGGTGAATGTGTATGTGAATTTTTCTGTGTTTATGTTGAGGAGAGAGTCCGCCTTGAAGACGCCTGGTTGCCATTTTAATGTTCTGGGAACAGAATCATTTAACAGTGTCCTCCATGAACAGAATAGAAAATTGAGTGCTAGCACGACTCTATTTGAACACTTTTTCATCTGAATTCCAGGTAGCCCACACTACTATTGTTTGCTCTCAGAGCGAAATGGCCATTTGAGGTTTGATGTCACCACACCAGTGGCGGCTGCTAATATTTCAAACAGGGAAAGCTCATTTCAGGCGTACATCATGAAATTTGTGACATTATTTATACATAAATTCTGGCCTCTGTTCCTTTGGTTTGTGACCGTGTCGTACCTCATCCACCTGGGAGCAGTTTTAAAGGTAGCAGTCTTCTAGTCACTTCCAGTCAGCCAGTTCACCTGGTCATACTAGGAGAGCTGAAAAGACCTGCTATTTTTCCTTGATTTTTGCACTAAATTAGGATTTGGCGCTCGTCTGCCCTGTTGTTTACTTTTTAGTCTCTCGGCGGGATTATTAAATGGCTATTCTAAAATGACTATTACAATAACAAAAATGACAACAATATTATGCACAGCTTACTAGCTGGTTGGTTTCCCCATCCAAGAGCTCCTTTAATGATATGAAACAAGGAGCAAATTCAAGAATGGGCAGCAAGGACCTGCCCACTGCTCCATTCAGTCTTAGAGAAGCTGAGCTTCCCTGGAAGTGACAATTTTGGTGCATTTATCCAATCACTGTCCAGCTTTTCTGCAGTGAGACACGCACCTCTGTGCTGGTCCATAAAGCGCAAGTGAAGCTGCGCATCAGGGGGGTTTAATGCACTGTGCTGCACGAAATATATGAAAAGAAAATCGAGTCAAACAATCTAAAATAAATACCTGATTCTGAACGAGCTAATCATGAAGTTGAACTTGATCTTAAAGCAATATGAATACGACATATTTGAGCATTTATTTTCTTACATATTAGAGGAAGCGGAGCTTCCCTTGCATTCTTAGAGCAGCTGCCGCTGAACCACACCCAAGCACTGTTAACCGGCCTGCAACGAGGGTTTGGGTACCATTTTAATTTACTTTGTTGGCATTTACTGTGTTGCAGTTTGAAGTGCAGAAGCTTATTTCTGTTGAGAGGGAGGTAAGATACTTTGATATTAGAGGGATCTAAGTAGTCTGAGCAACAAGTTTAATTTCACAGACAATAAGAATGTGGACAAAAGAGTATTATTACAGGTGTTGCTCATTGTAGAGGAAATTCTGATATATTAAGGAATGTCATTAATGTATTAGAAGCTCTTAAAAAGGCTACTAGAGCATATGCTAAAAACCCACATAGATATCTACATAAATTGTGTCATCAAAAAGTGGAGTTCAAAAGTTAACTATAAATGGTATGCCCATAAGAGCGGTACAGAGGCGCTATATTTGTATATACCTAACAAATTCTGGAGTCTGTAGTGAATGTGTATCTCTCAGTTCCTTTATCCCACTCTCAGGGTCCAAGCTGTGGGTTACACCCTGGACAGTCACCAGCATGTCGCAGGGCCACACACTCACAGTCACACATAGGGGAAATTTAGTGTGCTCAATCAACCTATCCCCAATCATGCATGTTTTTGGTGGTGGGAGGAAACCGGAGTTCCCAGAGGAGACCTATGCGCTCGCAGGGAGAACATGCAAACTCCACACAGAAAGACCCTGTGCCCAACCCGGGAGTCGAACCCAGGACCTTCTTGCTGTGAGGCAAAAGCACTAACCCCTGCGCCACCGTGCCACCCTACCATAACATGCAAAGTTCTTCTAACATTATCCTGAGTTTGGCGGCCCTTGATAAAGCCAGTCTGGTCCTCATCGATTATGTCAACAATAAATGTTTCCATTGGTTTTGCAATTATTGATGTATAAAGCCTTAAGTTGATATTTAAAATGCAGACAGCCCTGTAATTGCTGCCATATCCCATATACCTCCCCTCTTTTGGTCTCACTGTAATAATGGCCTCTCTCCATGAAAGAGGAATCCTACAATTCTTTTTTAACCCAATTAAATGTTTTCAATAAACGAGAAAATAATTCAGCTTTAAAAGTTTTAGACCATTCTGCTGGAAAGCCATCGGTGCCTGGAACATTAGATTTTAATCTGCTAATTGCATGATTAATTTAATTTAGGGTAAAATCTGCTGTCATTATATCATTCTGAGTTTTGCCAATGGAGGTTAGATCATTTTAAATATCTATAAAAATGTTTGGGTTCTGGGTTTCGAAAGTAAACTTCCAAACTAAAAGTACAATTTTCCCAGTTCAAATTTATTACTCAAAAAAAAGCAAACAAAACAAACCCAAAATCTACAAAGATGATGTCCATAGGGATGTTTTATTTGTCCTGTGCAAGGCTGTGATCTGTGGTTGCCAGCAATTTAAAACAAGGTTTACCATCATTGATAGCTGCCAGATTGTGGTTCTTATACCAATGGAATTAGCCAAAAAGCCTTCACAAATATATTCGAAGAGGCAGCCTTTCCATTTCCAAACAGCAAGTGTCATTTGTCTTCAGTGTTAAATCTACAAGCATGCTTGCATCAGATGTGCATAAGGGTACTTTATGTCATGACTGTTCTATTTCTCCACTAAAAATGTATCCACTTCATAACGACATTAGAATAGCAAAGGCTAAAGCATTTTTACAAGTATTTATAAACAAAGTTAAAACAGAAAGTGCAGGGATGGTCACCATAATACTGTATTAATATGAACAACAACATACCATTTTTTAAACCAAACTCATCAAATAGTAATACAGAGGCAATTGCAGGGGAGGCTGATTAAATTATGATCAAAACAACATAATAAACAATACAACTCTAAACACTGTGAAGAAAAACATGGCATTTCTACAATTCCTAATAAATACAAAAAGAAGAAGTAAAAATAAAAAGAAGAGTGTCTGCCAAAATGAAGCAGGAAATATAGACACTGTTCAACAGAGGAAACTTGCTGGTATTAATTGTTGTTGTACTGTCCATGTTTGTTCATGCCTTCAGTCTTTTCAAACATTTTGTGGAAATGTAATCCTCAAGGGCCTCATGAACATTGTTGTGCTGTACAGAATCACTGCTGCATATGGGGTCAAGTGAAAGCAATAATAATAAAAAAAAAAAAAATATATATATATATATATATAAAGAGAGAAAACATTTAGCATATGGTATGAGGCTGCAGCAGTGTGTTTCACAAGGTTATTTGAAGATTGTCCCCAGTAAAGAAAAAAACATTTAATCATTTTAGTCTCAACAAAATGGGAAGGATGTTAAAGAGGTTGAAAATTTGAAGAAAAGAAAGAACTTTTTTACATGTTGCTGTGGTTATTGGGTGGCTGCCAACAAGTAGTACTCCAGATATAAAGTATGAGAACCCCAGTCACGCCACACCACAGTGCACATACACTCACACTCAAGTTCTGTACATGAGCTTCAGGTGATTTGTGGGCACCACACTTGTCGCTGTGTCTCCATACAAAACCCAAAACAGCTTTCAGCAATTCTCATAGCAAACTGCCCATTATTGGGGTGAAACAGCCATCTACAGGAGGGGTGAGTTGTCAGGAGAAGCTGCATATCCATCTCAGTACATGATGGGGGGTTTAGAGTATGGTCTGTTCTCTAAACAAACATAAAAATATGTATTAGTTTATCAAGATTAAGCATATTATGTCTTTAATAACAGTCAAAAAATGTCTATACACCACCAGACTATTACCATGTTAGTGCTATTGCTCTACTGATAATGATCTCCCCTCAACTTTGCAGCATCATCATTTTCCCGCTCAGAGAATGAATTATTTAGCACTAGCTGCTGACATGAAGTACCAGATCAGATAAAGACTGGTCAGAGTGTGAATGCTGCATGTGTATGTTAATCGAGTGGTGCGGTTTTATATGTTCAACACCCTGTTCCATCAATGGACCACAGACAAGCTAATATATATTTATGTTAACAAAGTTGAATTTAAGGTGTGCAGTGGGAGTTGTAATGGGTACTCAGGATATAATCACTCCAGAAAGCTCTAAGGGGTTCTGGGAATCATATACACAACCCTTCTTTTTCTAAACATGCACATTCTACTGTTCTATTTTTGTTTTGTCTGAGCAGAGAACATTGTTCCAAAAAAGTTCTAAATATACAAATGTGAAATGCATATGAATATGCTTATATTGAGATTTTAACAAAATGTGTCTTTAGACGTTCTGCACCATTATTGAGTCCATGCTTTTACCAATTTCTCACACACCTGAGCCAGGTAATGAGTATTCAAAAGCTTCCAATTTGCTAGTCCAGGTCCAAAATGATTCCTAAGAACAAACCTTAAGGATAGGGTTGGTAGTAGCATAGCGTCTGTGTACCCAATGACCAGAATCACGTCTGTGTACCCAATGACCAGAAAGTTGCAGGATTAAACCCCACTTTCTACCATTGGTTCCTTGAGCAAGGCCTGGCAAAACGGCACCTGCCAAATATCATTTACCCTTGCTAAATAACTAGATTACTTACTGCAAGTCTTGATTAAAACTCAGAATGTCACTATAATGTTTAAACATTTTCTGTGGCTATAGATTCCAACTGCTGCTAGAGGTCAAATCAAATCAAATCAAATTTATTTGTATAGCGCTTTTAACAAATAGACATTGTCTCAAAGCAGCTTTACAGAGTAACACATATCAGAGCATTTGTTATATGATGTTTATAGAAGTCTATATTTTCCCCAGAAAATAGAGGTAAGGTCTTTTGATTATAAGCCCCACCTGAGATGCTGTAAATAGACTTGCTGGGGAAAGGAGGTGGTCCTCCTTAGAGACACTTTCCACACCCTCTGAGCCCATATTTCTTTTCTGCTTCTTAATGCAAACAACCTTGTTATGATAAAGCTTGACTTTTTGATCACTGTAATTTTTTATGCTGCGACTTAGTGGCTTGCAAACCTTTTGGTGCATTGTATATCTACTCAATCTGGAGTCAGAGCAGGTAATTTGCCATTATCGTTGTAAGTGCATACCTGGCAAAGGTATTGGCGTGCCACAGTATTTGGACAAACAGATGGAACTTGATGGCTTCTAAAGTCACAAAAACCATCCCAAGATACTCGCTCAACTCTCCTGGCCTACCACCTTAATTACATTTCTTCCTCACCTCTCCCCTCCATTGCTTCTTTCCTATACATGTTTTTAATCTGCTTGTCATCTTCTTTAGTGTTCAGCACTTTGCTGTTTGTGCTGCTTGTCTTGATTAATCAAAAAAGGCACAGGTTGGCATAATGGGCCAGTGCTGGTGTGGAACCTGAGAGAGTGTAAAAAGCTTTTAGCTTGGTGAACTGGCTCTCTGCAAGGACAATCAAACCTAATGAAATCAGCTGTCAGTGCTAAGCTTGCAAAACTGAAAAGTCTGACTTTGGAGTGAAGCACAAGCTAATTCGATTTCTGCTGGGTGTAATGACAAAATGTCATGAAACGTGGGTAGGGGGCATGGGAGTTAGAAAAGGAGGGGTTTGGACAGTGGACTTCATACACAAACTCTTAAGTGTCTCTTGTCACTCATCTAGTGTGGTTGTAACTCCAAGACCCTCCGAATTAATGGGTATTTTTGTGAAATGCTTTATTCAATCAGGAGTGAAGAATGGAGAAATGCCAGACAGTTTAGCAGCATAACCAAAGAAACAATCCCACAAAAACTACCTTTTTTTAGCCATATGTATGTATGCTCTTTCTTTTAGTCCCGAATTTAAATAAGATCTATGGACTAGGGTCTGTATTTTCCCTGCTCAGATCAGACGTCGACATATGTGTGAAAATGTGATTTGGGGGCAAGATGGAGCAAAAATACATAAAGTACTCTCAAAAAATAGAAGTGAAAAGCACATATGGAACAATGTAAGTTTGTAATCACTTATATTCAAAGGCAAGATTTAGAGACATTGGAGGACCTGTGTTAAGAATTTGTGATTGTAACACTGGAGATTGACCCTATTAACCCTATTTGTGGCCCCTACCAGTATATTGAAGCTAAAGGGACTCTGCGCCATATGAGCTACATATGGTTTGCTGTATATTTTTTCCACTTGAACCCTTTTCATTATTCTCTTACAAAAGGATCTGGAGGGCAGGGGCAATGAGCAGATGACATCAGTTTTACAAAATAGAATAACATTTTCAGAGGCAGATACGATTCTTAAAAGCCCCTTCAGCAAGTGTCTGATGTTCACAATACAAACTTGTGCACAAATTATACACAGGCCTGTGCATTTGGTCTTACCTTGTACAGCTGAGTTTTCCTGCTGATTGCCATTATGTTCAGGTTCTACTTCTGGTAATGCTTCCTCTGAAAGCAACCAACCAAAAGACAACATTACAGTTATAGCACTGTCATCATCCAACAAATCACAATGAAGTAAACACGTGGGATAAAGACAAGCTAGCATTTCTCTGAGGGCACACATACTAATCACCGTGGAAAACCTTGACTGGTTTCAGTTCCACTCGAGTCATTCTCCAAGGCGGGGCAACCACTGCCTAAAGCTCCAGCAGAGATTGTTGCTCCTAATCCTGATATTTATGGACTAAAGGCTCTGTGCCTCTTCCAACAATATTTAGCAATATGGACGGTTTTCCAATAAGTAAGAAAAAAAGGTTCCATGTTCATTCTGTGTAGATAATTAACTAGAATTTTCCTTAATAGCTTCTAAATGTCCACTGAAAGCCTACACTTAATCCTAATCTGCAAAGTTTTTTTTTTATTTGAACATCTGTACATCTCATCTATAAAACACAAAATAAAATCTGACAATTGTTTTGTACTTCTGATTAACTATATATTAATTTATCAATTGTATTACTTGACCAAGATTCTGGGTGTTATGTCATCTCAGCACAAACACTGTGATAAAATAATAATAAAAATAAACCAAAAAAATAATAAAAATACAAATAATAATACAAATATTTAAAAAATAATGAATAGATACAATAAAGCATGTTTAGTCATCCGAGGCAGTTTATGTCCCGTAGAACAAAAATCACTTTGTCAGGCTGATGTGACAGGGCAGCAGATGCTCTCTGTTCGACAGAGCTCCTTTCTCCTGGCTGCCTCCTAAACTCCCCAAACTTACATGAAATGCAAAAACAAAAGGCAAATTTCTCTTAATTAATTCACATTTAATCAGCTTTGGACAATAATTGCCCCAGCACTCTGGAAAACATTATCACATGTTTGAAGGCACACGCAAGTCCAATGTCTTTGCCATGTTTGCATTTAGCATTGGCTATTAAGATATTCACATTTTTAAAACTCAAATCAAACTAAAGGTTATTACCATAAGAGTTTACCCATTGCTATGCATGTGTGTTTAGAGTATTTATGATAAGCATCACCCTCCATTTCCTCTTCTAGCATTACAATGCTAATGTCTTGCTAATGTTTAATACTGAAAAACATTGAACATTGATAAGGAAATATGAGAAAGAGGTGAGTGAATAGGAATGATAACAAAGCTGGAAAATGTCCTGAGAGGGTGGAACAATGGATTACAGGCTACATTACAGCAGGCCATTTGGGTACAAAAGCATATGGACAAGGAGCATATAGTGCTTTAAAATATAATTATGATGATGGGGAGAGATAAAGAGAGCTTATGTGTGTGTGTGTGTATGAGAGAGAGAGAGGGTGAGGAGCATAAAAGGTGGCACACCAATGAGATGGATGCTCTCAGGAGTGTTGGCCTGTTCGAGGGCCTGCTCCACCTGCTCCCTCCTCTTCGCCTCAAACTCTAGAGCCTCCTGTAGTTTCCTTTTTGCTTTCTTTTCTTTCTTCAGACGCTTCTGGATTGTTGCTGAGGGACGAGGAAAGAGAGAGTGATGGATATTAAGAGCGAACAACATTAATTAACATTTGCATCTTCCTCTGACATTTGCCGTTTTAAGGTGATGAAGCCGGGCATATGTTTCAAAAATGTATACTAGGAAAATTTGCTTGCTCGTTAACATGAACATAAGAGATAACACACATGCTGAACCATAAATATAGTACTTATGATGGCTATATTTGGCTCTAATAATACTTTGTCTTACCATTATTTACTTAAGTAATGCTTTAGAACTATCTAATTATTAGGGATACTCTAAACTTAGGGGTTGTGTTTGAGTGAACTTTTAGCTCTTTTCAGAAGAGCTACAGCACCTGCCCATATTTGCTCAACTGTGGTTATGTGCACTTTCTGCTATTTGAGTATGCTGATGCTAGAACAGGTGCACACACCTGAAAGCCGCACCATAATCTTCAAGTGATGCTTTTGATCCAACAGCAATGACAGCTTGTCATTGACATCATTCACATGTCACTCACCACCTCCACTGGGTCCAGAGGGCATCCTAGAGAACAGAGCTGGCCCTCCTGATCAGCCAGTTCAGTCTCTTTCTGTCCCCAGCAGAGATGATGCTTTCCTAGCAGACCACACCATAAAAGATGGCTGATGCCAGTACAGAGTCATAAAACACTTCAGGAGTGGCCCATTTGCTCCAAAAGATCTGAGCCTAATATATAATGTGTGTGTGTGTGTGTGTGTGTGTGTGTGTGTGTGTGTGTGTGTGTGTGTGTGTGTGTGTGTGTGTGTGTGTGTTATATGATTGCCTATACCTCGGCTGTGTAGCTCGGAGGTAAGCTGCCTCTCCAGGCTTTCCCTCATCTCCCTTTCTCTGTACAGCTCCATCTTCAGCTCTTTCCTCTCCTGCTGTACCTGCTTCTCCTGCACACGGGCATTATCCACTGCCACTTTTAGTAAGCCCTGTGCCACAAACCAAATCCAATACACACAACATTTTAGTGATTCACTTTAAATCAATATGCAGACCTTTGCAAAAATATACAAGCAGGAAATCCTCAAAAAGTTTCAACAACTAAATCAGTTTTTTCAACATTTAGTGAGCTTTTAGTAAAGCTTACTTTTTGCTTTTGGTTTTTTAAATAAATGTAATGGGGTGTTTTTACGCTTGTTGTAAACACACCTCCAATTTCAGTCTCTGAAGTGTTCTCGTACAAACGTCTATTTTTCACAGCATTTGTGTCTTGACACATCAATTTATTTCCATAGTATTGTTTTGCCTTCTTATAGTGGAATGATTTACAGAATCACATGTGGAATCAAATGGAGACTGACTGTCTACTATCTTCAAAAGACAAAAGCTAAGAATATTGGTTGTGACAGAGTCTTATTTTTTCTACATCTTGTAATAATTATAACTCCAGGTAATAAATGAGGTATACAAAATGGCTGCTTTAACTTAAAAAACAATTGAATTTCACAGAGCACTTTGACTTTTTCATACAGTACTGTAGATGGGCACAACCACATTGCAAATTGACTTACTCTCTTACCACAGCAGTTCCATACCTCAATATTTGAGCCCTCCCTACTTGTAGGTCTAAGTGTTTTCTTTGCTTGTCAAACCCAAGTCAGCCCAATTGTGCATGTTAAGTTGTTTAAGAATTGTATGAGGTGTGTTGAGAGCACAGAAAATGTGTAGCAACTAATGTTCACAATGTTAAATATTTATCAGCCTTAATTATTTGTGGAAAAAGTAAACAAAAAACCCTGCTCAATCACATAGTTTTTACATGAATGTTCTGATCCAATGATTTTTAGTTAGCATTGCAAGCTGAAATAGACTGGCTATGTGACTGAATGTATGTATTCTGTAGGATGGTGGTAGAATTGTAATGCTATGGCCAATTATCTGTTTTCTATATCGCTGGCAAACTTAAAAAGTTGCACAGGCTTACAATTGACATAGAGTGCAGTGCCAGTACTATGTCTCTTGCATATGGAGGTATGTGTCTAGAGTCTACAATGGTTGAGTGATTGAGAAGGACAGAGCCAAACTGCTGGCTCGAAAAATGTTAAGAAAACATTGTTGATATACAGCAACAGATATTTAATTAATAATATTGAAAAAGTCAGCAGTGGATTAACTGCATGAGATACAATGTGACTAACCAAGAAACTGTGCCACAGTCTGCGCAATAAAGGCTAACAGTAAAATAAAACATCATTTACTGTTTTGATTAACCAAAAAAATATGCCATATTAAAAGTCTGTGCCAAGAGTGTTAAACTATCTGGTTTTTCATGAGCTGCAAAGTACTTCTTGTGATTATCCTGTTGCAGTCTAAATAAAATCTACTTGATTCTCAGATTCAGAATGTTTGATTAACTGAATCAGGTATGTCATGGTGCTGTGGTTAGTGAGTTGATTCGCTGTGATCAATAGGTTGTAGTTTGGAGTCCCATGAGGTATTATTCTTACACACTGCTCACTGGGCGCTCCATATTTGTGACAACCCACTGCATCACATGGGCTGCCACCAAAATCTTATCTGTGAAATGCAGAAAAATGTTTCTATTTTTTTCAGAATGTGTGGGGTGCTGTGCTCATGCATGACTTTACTGCCCTTATAGTCACTGCTTGGGCTGCTTGTCCCTCCATAATCAGAGAGGATTAGAATAGCCCTGCCTTTAAACAAAGACAACAACTATCTGAGGATATATGAACAATCTATTGCAGTATGGCTGTACCTGAATGTTGGTGAGCAACGTCTCCACTGAGGAGAGGCCATCTGCGAAGAGGAAAGGTGAAGGAAAGCCTGGGGGAAGGGTATGAGTGCTCAGAGGAAGCTTCTCAAAACCTGGCTTCAGTATGGGCAAGGCTAGCTGAGCTTCATCTGAGAAAAGACATACATATACCCAAAAAGCAAAGTAATGGTAAGAACGTGAAGAGCATGACAGTAGCAAAAAGCAATTTTGGCTTTACTGATCTGTAATGTATGCAAATATGAATGTGTGAATATACAGACCTTAATGACAATAAAGAAAAACTATTTAGAAACGTGTTTCACATTAATCCATTTCTTTTGTATATGATTATTACAGTTTTTCTCGATTGGTTTGGCTAATTTCTTGAAACAGAAATTACATTCTCAAAATAACATGGACAAATCTCCAAACCACCTTGCAATGGTTCACAGCAGATTGGCCTTTCTCACTGATTTCATAAAATTTCAAATGACTTAGTACATGTCTCAAGTGTCTCAGTGCATCTTTGCTAATGGTTACATACAAGTAGCCTACAGTTCACACAATGAACCCACATTCAGCTCATTTTCCAAGTAAATAGGTCTTGCTACTCTGAACTGATTAGTTGATTCTCAGTCTAATTGTAGTTCTCTCCCAAAAAATTCAGCATGATTTCATTGTGAAAGTCATCATATGCACAATAGTCTGTTCAACTGTTAAAATAAATCAAGAACATAATACCATGAACACCATATATGAATATATGACATTTCTTACATTCATGTCAGTAATTGACAGTCAGGTGAAATTAGAACTTGAATAATGAAGGAGGAGTTTTCCACATCTCAAATGAAAAAAATGACAAAACCATTTGTTTAGTTACATGACAGGTGCTGTCTATGATTGTGAATGCTGCCAAACATGTACATATATAGCTTGGCCAAGGTCAGTACCATTTGCAGTTTGAACATGAAGATACCTCCTCAAGTAAATGAACAAGGAGAAGTGAGGATGTGTGGTGGTGGATTGGGGGGAGAGGCCATGTTGTCCTGGATGAAATTCGGGCTTCAATTATATATCATGCTGTCAACTATTGCCTCACAATGGCAGAGGCAGGTCGCCGAGTACAGCCTAATGAGCCTCACTCAACAGTCTCCTCCAGTATCCAAATCTTTTGTGAGGAAAACAGGTATGTATACAATCAATGATTGTATAGGAGACATTACTGTATATAGTTCTGCACATACTGTAAAGCAAGACATGTATAAACTATTCATTTTGTGTGTGTGTTGGCCTATAGTACTGTAAAATCTTAGCTCAATGTAATGTAACAGTATGATACTATAAAAAAAACAAATATAATTTGGAAATATTGATACAGATTTGAGTGATATTCCAGTCACTGGCCAGTGATGCATTGCAATTATATGTAAAACAGAAATAGAGTTACATTGGTAACTAATCCTGTAACTAATACATAAGGCAGCGTTTCTCAAATTTATTTGTCCTGGGGATCAGTCATGTCAGGCTTTGGGACTGCACGGCCTTGCATAAACGACATCGCAACCCCCACTGCCCCAAGAGTGCATCCGCATAGATAGATAACTAGAGACAAATAGTATTACTATTCTTAATGTTATTCTTACATTTCTTCTTCTTCTTCTTTATTATTATTATTATTAATATTATTATTATTATTAATATTATTATTATTATTATTATTATTATTATTATTACATTACTTCTTCTTTATAACTATTATTATTACACCACAACAATATGTGCAGAGGGATGTGCAGAGAGGATGTTATTCGTATCTGTATTGTATTTGTTAAAATGGAAAATTATTCATATTCGTATTTGTATTTGTATTTGTATTCGAGTAAAATTCATAATGCAGCATGCATCCACCCCCCGAATCTACTCCTGAAATTGAGTGTGTGATGGGGGGAGGGGGCAGGGAAGCAGAATATCTATAAGTGAAAGTGATCAATCGGTCACACGTGAACACACCACTGCACACAGTGTGAACAGCATGAAATTCCTCCTCTGCGTTTAAACCCATTCACCAAGTGAAGCAGGGAGCAGCCATGAATTGTGCACCCGTGTGGAGCAGTGTATGGAGACGGTACCAGGGAGCGGTGTATGGGAATGGTACCACGCGGGTGTGTAACGGAGGAGGAGGGGGGTTCTCCAATTCAAATATTTTTTAAAGCATTTGTCCAAATACGTTATTCATAAAAAACACGTTATTTGTGTCTTTCTGAATACCGTATTTGTATTTGGCTACACCCCTAATATATATATATATATGTCACGGCTGAAGCCGCGGACGAGGGAAAGGATGAGAGGGAGGACGCGTCTTAGCATTGATACAAGTTTATTTAGGATCTCTGGGTTCGAGTCACAAAGTCAGTGAGCGACTCGTGGGGGCTCGTGCTCCTCA
>JBBMFX010000021.1:3589843-3603169 GCA_037832545.1 Rhabdalestes septentrionalis
TATATATTAAGGCTTTTGTTGCAGCCAAGAGAATAGTAGTTTTCGATGGCCTTAATTTTAGTTTTAGTCTAGTCTTTGCATCAAGCAATCACGTTAGTGTTTATTAGGCTTAGTCATTACCATACTTTTTTAGTCTAGTCAAGTTTTAGTCGACTAAAAGTGTGAGCATTTTAGCCTTGTTTTAGTCGGAATGATCCACGACAATTTTTGTCTAGTTTTAGTCAATGAAAACTGATGATATTTTAGGATAGTTTTAGTCAATGAAAGTTGTATTTTAGTCTTTTTTATTAATGTTCTATTTTCAGTCAAAATAGTATAAGTAATTAGTAGAATAGACAACATCTAAATTTTCAGTCAAGCCCATTTCACATTTCAAACAAGGAAATCTGACTATAATACTGTTACCCTACAGACTCAAGAATACCCTACATCAGCTCCAGACATGGACACACTCTGATTTGAATTCAAGACATGTATTTTGCCAGAGAGTTACATATGCAATAAATATAACTGCAAATATAGCAGTAGCAAGACAGAGAATATGTAGTATAAAACATAGAATTTTATTTACAGAGGGAATTAATAGTGAGTATTTTTTGAGTTGACTGTTAGAGTAGAAAAAATGTATATGTATTGTGTAGGCATTGGCAGGAGGAGAGGGAAGTTCAGGGCAAGTGTATGTTGGTGTTTTATATGAGGTGGGTTACAGTTTATGTTTCAGATCTGTTTGAGGAGTCTAATGGCCCGAGGGAAGAAATGTTCCCATTCTATCAGTGGAGGCCCATACTCCATGGAACCTTTCGCCTTTTGCCAAATGGGAGGAATGAGAAAAGAGTGGTGAGTGGGATCATGCACAACACTGGTGGCCTTGTAAATGTAACATTACAATTCTTATCCCAGGCCGTGATGCAGATCCTTAGTCTCCGCAAGAAATAGAGAAGCTGCTGGGCTTTATTGGTGATTGAGCTCGTGTTTAGGGTCCATGTGATGTTCTCCATGAATTCAACACTAAGGAACTTGGTGCTCTGGAAAAGCCACTGAGGAGCAGTTCAGTGGGGAGATATCACATCTGTACCCCCCTGAAATCAATCAAAAAAACTTTTTCTTTTATACACATGTAGGGTCAGGTCGTTGTCTCTGCACCAGTTTGCTAGCTGTTGAACCTCCTCTTCTCTGATTGGGACAGATTAATGTTAAGTATTAGCTTTTACTTCTAGCTTGCAGGCATAAGCCTGTGCAGCATGTTATGATAGCTCCATGTATTGTCTTTTTTAATGTTTTTTTTACTTTGTTTATTTCCTCTAGTTATGTAAGTTTATTTAGTATTATTAAGCTGTGCCCTCTCTAAAACATGCAGGTAGAGAGAATTATTTCTTAATTTCTTTTGTTTACCGTTTTCTTTGTTTGGGCTTCCTGCAAACTACTAATGCTAATGGAGCTAGTGGTACTGACGGATGGTTCAAACCATACCTCCTGTCAGTTGTTATGAACAAAATGAGGTCACTGGACAATAATATGGATGAGCTTACGGCGGACCCAACTAGGAATTTAGTGAATGCAGTTTGATGTGCTTTACTGAAACATGGCTGCATGCGTGTATTCCTGACTCTGCCATGGACATTGCTGCCGTTTTTTGTGTTCATTTGGCACAAGTATGGAAAGAGCAAGTGGGGAGAACTCAGTCTCTTTGTTAATGAGAAATGGTTACACACTGGTAACATTGTGATTAAGGAACACTTCTGCAGCATTGAATTGTTGGCAGTGGGACAACATTCATATTATCTGCACAGAGACTTTTCACACATGATTGCCACTGTTGTTTACATTTCTCCATCGGCTAACATGATGACGTCATACACTCTGTGACCGTGAGGCTTTAGACAAGGCATCCAGAGGCTTCATTTGTCATCTCGGCTGATTTCAACATTGTCCCTGTGAAAAGGTCACTGTGCATCGAGTTTGAAAACTGCCTCACCAGTGAAATTAAGACACTGGACATGTGGTATGCTATGTCAAAGAGGCATTCAACTGCAATGCCATCCCACCTCTTGGTAGATCATACCACAACTTTGTGCATATTCAGCCCACCTACCTACCACTGGTGTAGAGGCAGCCAGCCACTGTCAGAAGCGTGAGGGAGTGGACAACGTGGTTCAGTGTCGTCTTGCAGGACTGTCTGGAGAACCACATGGAGAGGGTACTGACAACCTCACAGACTGAGTCACTGAGAACATCAACATATTTGTGGATAGAAATGTACCAGTGAAATCCATACACTTCTTCCCCAACAATAAGCCATGCGTCATCACAGACATCAAAGCCCACCTGAATGAGAAGGAAGAAGGGAGCATTCAGGTCAGATGAACAGGAGGGAGCCAAGGAGGCACAGAGACTCATTTCTGTGAGGTTAAAGGAGGGAAAGGACATCAATAGGAGAAATATCCAGCTCCAGCACAGCCCTAATTGCACCTAGCACAGCTGCTCTCCCCATCAGTGTTTTGCCAAATTACAGCTCTCTGACCTCTCTCATTCTCTTTCTCCCACCATTGCAACAGTAAGAGATTCCACCAACTATCCTCCTCCTATTGATTACTCTGAAACCAACAGAACATCCATTACCATCACAGAGGACTAGGTGAGGAGAGATTTATGCAGACTAATACACTGCCAAGGGGCCAGGGCCAGATGGCATAATAAATCCCAAAAGTACTCAAGCTGTGTGCCTTCCACCTATATGGATTACTGCTGAGGACTTTTAACTTGAGCCTCAATACTGAGAAAGTACCTGTGCTGTGGAAAACATCATGTCTGGGTCCTTTACCATAGAAGGTATGAGCCAGTACTCCATCGGACTACAGGCTAGTTGCACTAACCTCACACAGCATGAAAATCTTTGAGAGACTGGTCAGGGACACCGCTGCTCCCTGGTTAGGCCAGCAAAAGAACCAATCAAGTTCGCCTACCACTAGATGATGGCCTAGTGGGTAGGATACATGCTCGAGTACCAAGAGGTTCTGGGTTTAAATCTTACGTTCAGCATGCCAACACTGGGTTCCTGAGCAAGACCCATTATTCCAAGTTGCTCCAGGGAGACTGTCCCCTGTCGTTACGGAATGGAAGTCGCTGTGGATAAAAGCATCTGCTAAATGCTGTAAATGTAAATACCATAAATCTTCCTGCAACACAGTGCCTACAGCCATCGTGATAATCCAAGTGCATCCTAAGGATTAAGTTCTTCATTTTCTGCAGTGCCTTCAACAATGTTCAGCCAGCCCAGCTGGGGAGCAAGCTGTTTGCTGAGCAGGTTCATGTTGCCTTGGTATTATGGATGACCTGACGGATGGTCTACGTTACTTGTGCTGGAGCTCCGGAGGGAATGGATCTCTCACCATTCCTGTTCACCATGTACATATGTGCCTTCCTGTAAAACACAGGGGGATGCCAACAGCAGAAATTCTCAGATTATTCAGCAAAAGTCAGAAGTGGGGATATCTTGGAAAACAGGATGGTTGTGGACAGTTTTGTGTACTGGTTAAAGCTGAACTCACTGAAAACAACCTGGACTAGTCTAAAAACTCTCTGGCCACATAAAAGAGGGGTCAAACTAGGTTGTAGTTCCAGTGTAGACTCCACTTTTTTAGAGTCTGCAACATCATTTTGCAGATGTTCAGTGAGTCTGTAGTGGCCCTTGCCATTTCCTATGCTGTCGTGTGGTGAGGTGGCAGCAAGAAAATGGCAGACATAATGTGACAAACTGATCAGGAACGCTGTCTCAGTGTGGTTGATGGACTGGACAACATTGGAACTGTGGCTGAAAGGAGAACTTTGTCTAGACTTCAGTCCATCATGGACAGTTCTGATCACCCACTCCACAGTGTCTTAGCAAAACTGTGAAGTACTTTAAGCCACAGACTCACCAGCTTTAGCGCTCCACTGAACATCACAGGAAATACTTCCTCCCACCACACCCACACAATAATCTGTGCAATAGCCTGTTGTTTCTTGTTGTACTTTTTTCTTACTTGGTTAAATAACTATCATTATGTGAAGGAATTTGTGCATTATTTTTGCAATTATGTGCGACAGTCTTATATCTGCAATATTGTGCAGTGTTTGTATTGTTAAACATTATAATTATGTACAATATGTCATGTGCAGTTAGTTGCCTTACCATATTCAATATCATGCCATGTTTTCCAAAGGGGTTTGCAATCATTCCATTATGTGCTGTATCTGATTAGCCTAGCAAGGACACTGTCTTGCGTGCCATGCCCCCTCTTTACAATTATAACATTTAGCAGGTGCTTTTATCCAAAGCGCCTTCCATTCAATTGCAAGTTAAATGCAGAAAAAGAATTTCACATTGATCACACTGTCTGCTCGGCTGTGGTGTGTTAAGTTGGGATTATAAATCAATATAAATAAATGAAAAAAAATCCCTAATTACAGGGCACACTCTCCCTGGATCGAGTCGGGGTTAAGGGTCTTGCTCAGGAACCCCGTGGTGGTATGCTGAGAGTTGGATTCAAACCCATGGACTCTTGATCTAGAAGCAATTATCCTACCCACTAGGCCACCACCACCATGTACTGCTTGTGATTTCCCCACTCTTGGCCAGTGGCATGAGGTCCTGGTTCCTGTAGTAACCAATGTCTTACCAAGCCATTTTTGGGTAAGGGCCAGCCGTATTCACAGGCTGAATATTTTTGTTTAAACTGTGATTCACATCTTTTGTTATACAACTCTCCTGGGCTTTAGTCTATTTATGAGTCTGTTTTGTGTTTTGCTCCACATTTGTTTCCTCTTTTTATCTGTTTCTGGTCTCCATGATGTCACAGAATCTTTTCCAACACACATTTTAAAAGTGACTCAACCATTCTCTCTCTCAACCCATTTATTACATAGGTCACTAAACCACAAAAATTGTTTTTTTAATTGCACGATACTTAAACCCTGGTCAACTGATCATAAAAAAATCATAAGCATCAATCATAAGCATCAGTTCTCTGACCCTGATCAAATCCACATCCATGCTTCGAGCTAAAGATGAGCCTTGAATTCCGCCGCATTCTAGCACAATGGCTACAGAACCCACAAAAGCACACAGCTTTACTCACCTTAATTTTACTACAAATCAACCTTGAAAACATCTGACAGCTGTTTTATCACCCACAGGTCACCTTTAACAAAGACTGTTTTACATGATTTTAGGTTATTTACTTAATCATTACGCAATTCTGATATACATCAAATTAGAAGTGCATTAAATATTTTAGAGGTGGTGAGATAAGCTGTGATTTTAGTATCTGTACTGATTGAGATTCCTTCTGTATGTTGCTGTGTATACCTCACTGCAAGTCACATTTAGACCAAATTCACCTATTCTCAATATAAGTAGTGATGCCAATAAATGCCAATATCAGACAATCAGCATTTTTATAAAAGCCTGTTTAGTATAGAAATGTACTCATTTCAATTTGTGCTGTGAACATGAACATTTACAAAAATATCAGCACTGACAATTAAAAATGTTTTGAATGTTGAACTGAAAACAGAACCATTTAACATAGTTAAATTTGGCCGGAAGCAGTAGGTCATCCGGGTACTTCTCGCCTACTGTTTTTCGCAATACTATGAGTTTGGACATACTGCTCGCCTCGCATACTGGGTTTCGCATACTGTATAGCAGGGAAGTATGCGATTTCGGCGCAGTGCTGATTTCCTGTCCTTCCCTCCGACCTTAGAGGTAGTTCACGAGTGGAAGCTTGCGCGACCACTCGTGACAAAATGCTAAAAAAAGAGACATGATAAATATTAATATAAAATACAGCCTACTACATATAAAGCTGCTTTTCTATAGATAGACCAGATTCAATTTTTACACTGTTCTACAATTCCCTACAGAGCACCTTTATTATTGCCCTATCCTCTCCCAGTTCATGTTCTACTTCCTTGTGCTGCGCTGTGTGAGGTACATGCTGGCACAGGTGATCGATGACCAGATCTGTAGTTAACAGAGCACTGTAACACAAATGCAGCAGTGCATTGATCTTTCCAATCTCTGCCTGCACTGCTGCTGCTGCTGCTGTCCAGGCAAGTGCATTATCTCCAGCCCATGCAATACTGGATTACTCATGGCCAAGAAAATGGCTTTAGTTCTGAACTGCCATTTCAGGACTTTGATGACAGGAAAACGAGAGAGGGAGAGACAGGGAGCTAAATAGAAAGGAAACATTGGAGTAAAGACAGAAAGAAAGAGGCTGTATACCATAGTATCAATCAGTGATATCAATCATCATATCACATGACCAAAAGGAGAGTCAGATTCCTCAAAATCTCTGAAAATCTGTGATAAGTGTTAGATCTTTAAAACCATTATATAACACACTAGAACACAACAGTACACTGAGAAGACACTGCATTCTTATTTTGTGACCTCCCTTAAAACCTTCTCATATTCAGAGCTATCAATCACCAAGTAAGGGACAAAAATTGGAGGCAGAACAGAATGTTTAACATCCAGCAGATTGGTTCCACATGTTACCGACCGCTGGAAACTAGATTATTAGGAATTAACCATAAGCTATAAATGAGATCTTGGGGTCTTTGGTGGTACTGGTCACTGTCAGAGCAAACCCACATAAGTGAACAGCATTTTTAAGCATTAGGATAAGGGCTCCCAGGGCTCCTGTACAGAGATGAAAAAAGATAGTAAAAAGAGTTCATGGGAATCCTATTGTAACAGTTGAGCAAGGAACAGATCCAGGAGATCAGTTGTTGGAGCCCCGGTGGCAAAGAAATAGTTCCTGGATGCCTAGTTTCTGTCACAACCATGCTAATAAAAGGCCCAGAAAGGCCTGGACAAGGTTTTCCACCTGTCCACAATCAAATTGCCCTAGTTTCTAAATCACTGCCTCTGCTTTGATACTGATTAACATTATTAATATCCTTGTCAAATTGTCATTGAAATTATCAATAGTGGGAATCCCCCTGTGTCATGTTAAATATCACCCACTTCTGTATTTTGATATGGAACCCTTTGGATATGTGAGAGGACAAGGTAATATAAATGAATGTTTTAATCTGGCACGAAATCTTGATGAAACTTCTTGATAAATTCTTTTTCAGAATCCATAAAATGAAATAAATGCCTCTAAACCAACAATAGACCTTAAAAAAATAGCATAGTTTGATAAGTAAAAGTCTAATTTACACCAACACATGACTGCTTTTTAAATAACATGAGAGAAATTGGAATGTCTTTAAATATGATTGGATGACATGGTATTGGAATATATAATATTGTACATCATAACAATAAGATTAAGTAATGAATTTAGAATTATTCTTGTACTACATTCAACTAAAATATTGGATTAAATATTTTGAAAGGCAAATGCGTAATCATATCATGTTTGTGTTTCCCACTGAAAGCCAAACTGCTTTGATTTCTGTAAATTCACGCATGGGGTTGACTGCAGAAGTAGTAAAAATAGTAGTAATATAGAGAGTAAACCTTGTATCTATTAAGGTACCAAAGACCGCAGGCATGATGCAGAGATGAGCTGGAGAACATCAAGTTCTGTGTCTGTCTTGTACCCCTTTCACTGCAATTCAGTTATCAGTCTTCATGTAAATAACATCTGACTTACTCTCACCATCTTTCTGCCTCTTCATCATTTGCCCAATTCCTGTCTTTTATCCTTTCTTCCTCCTTTAGCACAGCTCATCGAAATCAGCCCCCTACCACACCCTCTTCTCTCACCATGAGGGGGAGAGCTGTGAACCCATTGTGTAACTTCACTCAACTTAAATTCTAAGTGAACAGTGTTATAGGCAACCTGAACCCTGGGAGATGGCCACAGGTTTAGATTGGGTAAAGTATTTTGGAAGGACGAATATACACAGAGAGACAAGTTTTGCATGTTTTGCATGTAACGGATAATGTGTGTGTAAAAGAAAGATTGAGAGGCAAATGGCCTGGTCTGGACTGCTGCTTGGGGACCACTGGAGGGCAGATCCATGGCTATTAGCCAGGGAAATATGTGACTTTCTCTGTCTCTCTTTCCAACCTCATTTACCTGAAAAACACCTAATCCGATGATGTTGCTAAACACACACTCATATGTCCACCCACCCACACACACAGTCACACAGCACAACACAACCACCACTTACAGCATCCTTTTTTACTAGCAAGGAAAAGAAAGAAAATCTTAGAATAAACTATTGTTTGATGTTTAAAATGTGGGTAGCTGGGTAATAATGTTTAATCTGATTTGTGTTAAAAATACAGAGCAATATCCCATCTACTTTGTCAATTCATTTAGAGTAAGTCTGATGTCAGGCCTGCTGTAGTTTTCAACTGTGATGCTCTGGCCAGAGAAAGTTTTCAGTTTAGCTCATCAGTTTAGGCCCCTCTCATTACCACTGACCCTACAGCTAGCACTCATGAGGGGCTTCGCTCTAATATCCAGAGGCTGACTCATCGATTTATACATTTTTTTGTGGAAACGCACAATTTTCTCTCTCTATGTACCCTCTCCCCATAACAAGCTAATCTCACTCAAAAATTAAGAAAATAAAGGTTTCTTGACTTCCTGCTTCCACAGAAAGGGCCAAACATTTCCATCTTTTTTTCCAGGACTCTTTTGTTAATAGAAAATTATTTGGTTCCAAACATGCATGGCCTAAGATGACATAAGTGACAGAGCTGAGAGACAGGAAGGAAAGATGCATATTTTCATTGACTGGTGGGTTTTTCTTGCAAAGCCTTCTTTCATTTTATTTACATTTAATTGATTTTTATTTAAACAAACATATTTTTGCAATGACTGTGATGAAAGGCGAGATGGAGACATAAGATGGGGTGTACCATGATGAGAAGGACAGAGTGTAAGGGTGAAGTGCAGTATCTAACTCTGCTTGGGATACATTTTCACACTTTTACAACATTCACATTCTCATTACTAAACAGATTAAGGAATAAAACTGGGCTTTGTGTAGAGAAACTGAGAACTGAGGAATGTTTCTACCATGAACTCTGGTTTGCTTCCACAGTCCAAAGACAGGCACATCAGGAAAACTGGAATCTGTGCATAAGTGTCTTTGATGTTATGAGACCTAGTAAATGACATACTGGTGACCCTTCCAGTGTGTTCCTTTTGCCCATTGAGCACTGGTATATCCTCCAGAGCCAGGTTGTGATAAGCAGGTCAGATTGGATAGATGAGTGATAACTCCCACAAATGTTTTTTCTTTTTTACCATGTTTAAAGCATGTGAACCTGTAAGTCCCATTTGACATATGCACTATCGCCTACCGCTGGAGCTCAGTAAGGCATTTTGTAAGTGTCCCACCCTATTTAGACCCAAGGACATTGCAGAAGCCTGCTCTGTAACCCGAGGCTCATGTAAAATAATACAGCATACATTATTCATGCCAACATCATAAAGCAGTGGAAAACAGCACAGCAGACAGGCCCCCATAAAAATGATGACCAAACACAGAGATGGGTGGTGAATTATTGAAGTGGCCATCAGCTTTGTTTCGCTGGCTGTGGGTGGTAGGGTTGGGGGTGTCGTAAAAGACAACTGAACTTACAACTTCCACATAGCTGAGAGACCGGCAAACACTCAAATGGATTTGCAGCCAAAAACAATCTGATCTAATCCCTTCACATGGCAGTAATGAGTAACTGCACCAAAAGCACTGCACTGGTTTCCTCAGCCCAAATGTTTATCATCCCAAAATGTATGCAAAAGAGAACTGAATTCCACTGTTTGAAATGTATCAATATACAGGCATTGGAGAACAGTTGTTCTGTTTAATTTACAGCCTGAGTGTTCTATTGCTAAAAGAACTAATACCACCTAAGCTCCCCCTCCAAAAAAATATCATGAAAACCAGAGACACTGTCCAAGCATGCAGAAAAGTGAGGGAGAAAAATTCTGGTTCTGTACCAGAAGGAGAAAAAGAAAAGCTTCTTTCTTACATTTGGGCACCTTAATGCATTTAGCATGGTCACAGAGCTCCTCAAAAAACATCAAATCAAATAAATAAACAGACACAGGAATGTTTTTACCAGCAGGGCTAAAATGAATGTGGCACACAAAAGGGAGTCCGACAGCCGGAGCATGAAATCAGAATGGTGGGTTGTGGGACAAAAAAGAAGTGAGGAAGAGAGAGAAAAAACAGAGTCTGGCTTCAGAATCTGTATAATGGGAATGAGGGAGTAAAGAGGAGGGAGAGTGGGGAAGGGAGAAAGAAAGCAATAGAGAGAGAGAAATGGAGTGAGCAGAAGGGAGTGTCTGAGAAAGAGGACAAGCCCAGTGACTGTGGTGAGGTGACGCCTTCAAAGAGTTATTACAGGTGTCTGTTTTACTCAAACAGCTTGAGTGGATATGGGCAGAGCACAGAAAGAAAAAGGGGAGGAACAAGGTGAGGGAATCCTTTAATATTAGCCTACAAGAAGCACTGCACATTGACCCCTCCCTACATCAAACCCCTCCCTGAGGGGGCAGGGCATACGTAAGTAATGAGATGACTCTGTAATAGACACCCATCAGCCACATCATTTAAAACTACTGACAGGTAAAGTGAATAATATTGATTATTTTGTTACAGTGAAAATTGTCAAGGAGTGTTAATGTGCTGGAAGCAGGAAAAATTGGGAAGCATTAGTATCAGAGCCAATTATAACCAGGTCCAAATTGTTATGACCAGACAACTGGGTCATGGACTCTCTGGCCCAAAACCCCTATTCATGGCAATGGTTTTCCCTAATGGCAGTGGCTTCTTTCAGCAGGATAGTGTGCCCTGCCACATTATCTATTAGGTAAAACCATTTTGGAACAAAGTTTAAGTAATGGTATGTGTCAAAGAACACCCACAATACTGTGTATTAAAGGAAGAGAAAAGAGAAAAAGAGGAGGTAAAGAATTAACAAACAGCTTTCCTGTATTGGGTCTCACTGTTCGTGACATTTAGCAGACACTCAAAGCGATGTACATTAGTGCTTCAGTAGTTTATACCTGTAAAGTTACACACCTTAACAAACCCTGTCAAAAGAAAAATGTCAGTGGTTAATGCACAAGCAAGAAAAAACAGTTAAGAGGGTAAGGGCCCTATGTTTGTTAAATATAAATAAAATAAGCATAAGTTATAAATGAGAGAAATGGTTAGTCAGTAAGCTGATCTTTGAAGAAGTAGGTATTCAGACAATGCTTGAAAACAGCAAGGACCACACAGATCTGATTGCAAGAGGGAGTTAGTTCCACCACTGGGGGGCCAAGACTGAAAATAATCTTGATGCATGTCTTCCTCTTTTTTGAGCAATGGAGGACAAGAAGTGAAACGCTGCTTGATTAGTGCTGATAAGTAAGGAGGTGCAAGTTCATTCTTAGCCTTGAAGACAAGTGGTAAGGTTTTTAATTTAATGCAAGTGGGCACAGGGGGCCAGTGAAGGTTCCGTAGTAGAGGGGTAGTGTGTAAGTATTAGGAACATTGAAGAATAAGCTTGCTGCTACATTTAGAATCAGCTGAAATGGTCTCAATCAGGGTGAACAGACAAATTAGTAAATTGATTCAGCTACTGTGTTTACCAAGGAGCACAGAAATTTTCCATCTCCCCTACCAGGCTTTTATCTCTATTATACCAGTTTATTTTTAAGCAAACTGCAGAGGTGCAATAAGCCCCACTGCCCTCTCTGCTTACTTTATATTTGTGTATAAATGGCCATAAACCATATCGTTTTGGACATTTTAACACTGTAATAAATATTTTCAGATAATAACTGAATGGGAACTTGCCTTTATGGTGCAATAAATTAGCTGCAGCTTTTATATCAGCATATTCGCAAGCTGTTTAACTAGCCCACAGATGTCATAATAACATTTTGAAAAATAAGCTTGTTGCTCCATTAGCCCAGAGGGGTGCATCCCCATACACACACACACAAAAACATTATTTATATAAAATAGAAAGCCAAGTTATAAAATAGAAAGCCAAGTAAAACCCCCCAGGTGTGACTGTCATACCAGCAATTATCCTTCTAGGTTCAACTGAATTCACTCTCCACTGCACAGTCCTATATACCTTTTTTCCTTTCTGTCATATCCCACACACATTACTTGCCCGAAATTCCTCTGCTCCCCAATTCTCTTTATATCAACACCCAAATAAAAAGAGAATTACACTTCTACATTAGATTGCTCCAGAATGTAGAACTCCAGAATGTAGACCTCCAGTTTAGTGTCTAAAACTCTAGAGAAAATCAGATATTAGACAAAAACCATTTGAAAGCCCCAGACCTATTCCAAATTCATAATTTGTCTATTGTGCAAAGCAATAAAATGTAAAGCCAGCCCTATTTCCCTTCAAAAGTCCCAGAGGAGACATGATATAACTCTATACATGACAAATGTCCTGGCTTTTAGGCTCTGACACTTGAAAGTGCCAGTGGTGCTCTAAGTCCTGCTTGCCCCAGGGCAGCAACAGCAGCTTAAGAGATGAGAACCAACCAGACTGCATTTGTGGACTGCCTGGCTGACTAAAATTTGTCCAGTCAAATACAAGTTGCTGCCTGCCGACATCCGGTTCAAAATACCAGGTCAAACATTTGCTCTCATTTTAAAAAGTGCATGACCTGTTGGAAACTGGGGGATGCTTTAATGCAGTGCTTTTATGGTGGTCTGCTTAATATTCAATGTAAACTAGTTATTTGCATTGGAACAGGACACTGAAGATACACAATGGATTAATGATACTTTTCAACTAAAAGTGATCTTAATACTTAGATAACAAAATTAAATTCAGAAACCAGAGCCAGAAACTACCAGTTTGTGCCTCAAAGGAAACATTAAAGGAAAACTGCCATTAATGGACATTGAAGTCAAACCCTAAATTACTCTTTTTCTTTATTTATAAGTTATATAATGACAGATTTTTTAAACATACACTTTCAGTGTGCCCACTAATTGACTTAAGTCGAGTAAGGCAGCAGAGTTAATGTCTCACACTTACCCTGAAAAGACACACACATACACACACAAAAGCACACACCAGCACACAAAATCCCTAACAGTTCATGTATGTGTGAATAGACGAGGTGGGGAGTGGCAGCCTTGTGAAAATGTTTGAAGTATTATTTGATTAATGCTGGGAGCTGCAGTGTGTTTAGACAGGGTCACAACCCCTTTAATCAAATCTTCCTTTTTCTCAGCTCACCCAGAGGAGCTCAAAACTAATACAGCCTCTCTCTCTCTCTCTCTCTCTCTCTCTCTCTCTCTCTCTCTCTCTCTCTCTCTCTCTCTCTCTCTCTCTCT
>JBBMFX010000021.1:3604697-3616329 GCA_037832545.1 Rhabdalestes septentrionalis
AGAACGTAGATTTTATTAAAAGTGAAACTAGGGAATAGGCCTACTTAAAAAAATTGAAGTGCCTTTGCACCAAAAAAGATTATCAATTATTATCAAAAAAAGAGAACAATCCTGGGAAAACCGGTACATGTGGCAACCCTATTATCTAGCAAAGATAGCTGCTAATGTCTATACTGCCTAGCTCTTTAGCATTTATATTAGCATCCAAACAACTTTATTGGCACTAAGATTTGAGCACCCTTGAAACAAACCAGCCAGGCAGCTGGTGTTCTAGAGGATCTCCTTACCTGGGGCAGTTGTGTTGGGTGCAGAACAGAACAAAACTGTGAATAAAAATGTGAAGGTCTGGATTGGGAACTCAGATCTGAAAGTAAACTTCTATATCCTCACAGGAGTTGGTATGCTAGCTATGCTAGCCAGTATTAGTGTCGGCCAGGTGATCAAGCGACTCCCTGCCTCAAGTGTGATGACACATTTAACCGGGCAAAAATAGACATGGACAGGCAGGAGGTTTTCAAGGGATGGAGTCTTGGCTCTAGGCAGATGGACCTAAAGACCACTGGAGACTTTAACTGTGAGCAACACATGAGCAGCTGTGAAACAGGTGTGTGAGGTGTGCACTCACCCTGACGAAGCTTGCGGGGAACCAGCCCTCCTCCTCGTCAATCTGGCCCCACCACCAGTCCCTGTTGGACGCGTCCAAGACCTTGATGACGTCACCGGCCTTGAAGGCCAACTCGCGGTCCGCCATGGTCACATGATCCCATACTGCCTCTGCGTTGACGACAGAGCCTCCACTCACCAACTGGAGAGAGGGAGAAATAAAGGAATAACATTAAAGGAGCATTTACATTTGACAAAGTGTAATTGCTCACCAACCCCTAATTCAGCAAACCTAATTGCATACCATCCCCCCATTCGACAAACTGGAATCCCCCACCACCCCCTCATTGATTAAACAAAATTGTTTACCACCCCCCAGTCTGGACAATCCAAACTCACACATCTCATCCATCGATAAACTGAAATCACACGCCACTCCCCCTGGTGATAATCTAACTGGACAAACATGGGTGTTAATGCATCCTAAAACAACCATGTTTTCTATTGTAGGTTGTGAAGCTCTCCACATCACCCACAAACATTTGTAGCAACATTTGAAGTGAATGCTTCTCCCTCAGTATATATACAAGAAACTCAGGACACAGTCATGCTCCTTCTTCTCAGAAAAGTTACAATAAAAGAACTGCGATAAGAATCATAATTGATAATCAGCATCAGCATCGATATTGAAAATTCCTGAACACACACATCCTTAATCATGACCATATTTATGGTGTTTGTAGCTGGGTGTGATTTTAAAACGTGTGCATTTGAACAGTATGGATAAAGGAATAAACGTTTTCCTGGCGTTCCTGAATGCCAGTCCCTTGCAGAACACAAAAGCACAGCTACAATCTGAAAAGCTGTGGCTTTTCAGTCTGGACCTGACAGAACTCACACACTCAGGCCTTGTCACACACTAGAGAAGATTAATCTACACACAAACACAGACACACACACACACAAAGACACACATGCACACACACACTGCTGCGGCCTGCCTGATGTCCCCTTCAGCGTTCTGGCCAAGCGCAGTCATGAGCGCCAGGGCCAGCCGGAGAATGTGGATCACAGTGAGCCGTATGGAATTTTCTGGGTCACCTTACAAGGGAAACACACACCGTCCATCTGTACGGACACTGCATCCCATAGTAGACCTGCTTCTGCTTTCCTTCAGAGAGAACAGCAAAACAACACACCCACATAACTGACTGCACTGCTTTGGAATTTGTTAAGAATACTAATAAATGTATTATGCTTATGCACGATTCACTGTGCACCCTTAGAATTAACAGCAGTGACTCTAAAAGTAAAGCACTTGTTCTCGGAAAATCACACAAATACACACACACACACACACACCCAGGCCCGAGAGGGTGTAAACCTGTTTGTGATAATGCTGAGCTGCAGATAAGGACGTATCAGCTGCCTCATCACTGTTCCTCTTATCAGTACTACAGATCCCACAATAGAGCATGTGTGTGTATGTTTGAGCCTGTGTGTGAGATAAAGAGGGTATGGATGAAATACAGGCAATTATACCTGGTAGCAAAACAGAGACAACAAGTAAGAAAGAGAGAGAGATGGATGGAGAGAGAGAGAGAGAGAGAGAGAGAGAGAGAGAGAGAGAGAGAGAGAGAGAGAGAGAGAGAGAGCAGTGCTGGAGAAAATATTTAACCACACTTTGTTCCGTCCCTGCCGTCTAATTAGCAGAGGGACATTCTATAAAATCTCCCGATCCCAATAATCTCTTTATATATCACACCGCCTTCCCCGCCTCTAACCCAGCAATGATAAAAACATAAATTTAAAGAGATGCAAGCAAACACCAATGACCGAACACACAACTAGCCACAAATTCCACCTTAAATACTGCAGTAAAATCATCGTAAATACTGATGATCCACATTAAATACTGCAGTAAAGTCAGATTAAATACTGGTGTTTTACATGAAATAGTGTAGGGAAGCAAGATGCTTTTCATCTATGCATCTTTGGCATCTGTCTGTGTGTGTGTGTGTGTGTGTGTGTGTGTGTGTGTGTGCATATATGTGCACATGTGCATGTGCCTGTGCCTTTGCACTGAAGAAAAGGGAAAAAGAGAAAAATATCATTAAGCATAAAAGTGGTTTGACAATCCTATAACACTGGTTGCCATGTCACACAAAAGTCATTTTCATATTGTTTGCATGCTGATAACAGCAAGGGAGCACTAAAACCAGGGATTAATTCAAGAAATTAAATTTATGTTTTCTTTCTGTGGCAGTAGAATTAAACATAGTGGAGGCTTCAGACGCTTATCAGTTACTTGAAGGTTAGAGAAATACAGAGTGAGATATACAGGAGCATGCATGAGAGCTCAGAGAAAAGTGTGAGCAGACTGGTGATTTGAAAGGTGAAAGTGGTGGAACATGTTTATAGTGTAAAGAAAATGGTTAAAAATATATTGTTTAAAATATAGCTGAAAATATGTATACATTTGTGTGCAGTTCCTTTAATATACACAATGCATTGTTACCCAATGAACATGCAGGAGGAATGAATGTGTGCCACTACAGTGCCACCAGAAACCACCCCTTCACTCCTTCCACATTTTATGTTACAGATGTCATTTTAAATATACTTGAGTATAGTGTTTTCCTCAAAGATCTACATACAGTACCTGATAAGTACACGGCAAAAACACATTTTTATGTGCACAATTTGTATTGCCAAAACGTAAATCAAAATGTAAATCCAGTGATTTATATGTATTTATACCCATGGCTTAACATGTTGTTGAAGGACCTGGGATCACTGGAGCCCAAATTTAGTGACCATTGGGTTCTTGGTCACCTCTCTGACCAAGGCCCTTCTTCCTTGATTCCTCAGTTTGGTTGGGTGGCCAGATCTATTGAGGACCCTGGTGGTTCTAAATTTTTTCAATTTCTGAATAATGGAGATTACAGTGATTTTCATGAGCTTTAATGCTACCTAATTTTTTTGTATCCTTTGCCAGATTTGTGCCTCAACACAATCTGGTCTCTGAAGTATAAAGACAATTCCCTGGACTTCACGGTTATGCACTGTCAGCTGTGAGGCCTAATATAGACATGAGTTTGCCATTCCAATACATTTTAGAAGCATCCCAGGGATGATCATTGGCAATAATGGATGCATCTAAGCACAATATTTAGTGTCATAGCAAAGAGTGTCATGTAAATTCTTATGTACCTGTTGTCTTAAAATGTTTATATTTTTTATTAATACATTTTATAAATTAAAATTATAAGAATATTTTCACTTTGGAAAATTTTGTGTAGATTTTGTAAAAGAATACTTCAGAATTAAAATAAGTCTGTAACACAACAAAATGTGTAATATGTGAATAGGTGTGAGTACACTCTGTTGGCACTGTAAATTTGTGCACTGCCTGACAGGCTGCCTGAGATTAGAACGTCAGCTTCACATAGGTTGATGAGGCCGATCTGTCTCACACACACACACACACACACAAACACACACACACACACACACACACACACACACACACACACACAAACCCTTGACCTGTCATGACTTTGACAAGAATGCACATCAACATCTTCAACACATAGCTGATCCTCACAAGTATTAATAAAACTCAACTGTTTATTTGTGAGTCTGTCACACATTGATTTAACTCTAATGAATACTAATGAATATGAATATTAAAGTAAAGTGTAAAAATAACAGTGTGCACTTTTGGCATACGTGAACACAGTGTGAACAGCATAAAATTACTCTCCATATTTTACCCATTCACCCAAGTTTTAACCACATTTAACCAAATCACACCCACCCCTATTGGTAACCAGGAGCTGTAAAGTGCAAACTAAAATGCCCCTCTGGTCACACTCCATTTGAAAACCAAATCAGTTAAAACTGTGTCTCAAGGGGTCAAAAAAAAAACTGGTCTAGGGAAAAAAATCTTAAGTACTTTGTGACTGACAACCTCACAATATCCCGAAGGAAATTTATCTCATAACTTTTTCTGCGTTTTGACAACGCTGTTGCCTAACAGCTCGGATTATGGGGGACACCATCCAATTATGTGTCAGCATTAGCAGGCAAATAATAGCAGTCATCATTTTGAGCAGTATTGTGGAAAAGCAGAAAGGCCTAACAATGCTAAGAAGTACATTTTGGAGGGGAAAAGCGCTGGGCGTTTGACAGAGGAGGCGTGAGAAACATTCCAACTGTGACAGGAATATTTTCGAGGCCCTTCCACGAGAACAATGTGTGGACACTCGAGGTACGGCCATCAAACTACACCGACTTTCTCTGGTGCATTCTTTTCTCTTAGGGGTGGGCGGGGCGAGTAGGCTACCTGCCAGTCAGGCAAGAGGAAGCACATGCCGTAGCCTTACATTATAATTAAACTATCCTGCTAGTCATTTGAGAGGACCTGCTGACAAGTGTGTTTCGCGTTATGACAAGGTGGTCAAATGTTTGCGATTTATTCTTGAACCACGAAGGCTGCTATTAAGGCGGATCTGACAAGTCAAATGAGGAACACACACGCACAATAGCACAAAAGTGCTTGGGGGGGGTTGACAACAGTTTTGTTCAAATTGTGAGGAGGTGTTGTCCAAGCTGTGTTAAAAGGAACGGTTTAGCGTTGGTATCTCTAAGAATCCTCCAAAACTAACTCCCATCTCCAAGAATCATTGGTAGATGTTCTGTCAGTAAGCTGACATGCAACTTTGAATTGGGCAACATAAAGAATGGTGACAAAGAGGCAAACAAGATCTGTCAAATAGCAAATAGTTTCAGAACATAACAAAAGCAGTGCAGTCCATGGCCTTTTTTAAGCATAAAAAGGTTAAACTAGCCTAGAAGTTTAGATCCATGCAGACTTTTGCTCTGATTGAAGTTAACATAATTAATCACACAGTCTTCATGATTAAGAACTCATTTTTGTATTTCCTCTAAGCTCTTCTAATACACAGAACCATTTCACCATGAGGTCCCCGGAGGCTCCTCAGCCTTGGCGACAGGCAAAGAAATGAGAGGATTCTATTACAGGTGACAAAAGAGCAGGAGCCCGACCTCCGGGAAGCTCCATTATTTAGCATACACCTCCAGTAACGTACCGATTTGTCATGCAAGGCAAGCACACCTGCTCAGAACAGTGATCTGAAAAATGTGGGAAATTTGTTTTTGCTGTTTGTTCTTTATTAAGTTAACTTAATTCTGGTCTGAAAATTGTTGTTGAAGTGCTTGACATAAGCAAGAGCATTGTTGGCTCGATACTAATTTTGCTGTGAAGTAACATGCCTACAAGTGAAAAATTGAAACAAAGCACCAAACACACAGCCACACTCATGCCCCATACCATTTCCTATTTCACACACAGTAAAGCCATTATATGGTCACAAGCCCTGTATTTCCCCTTTTAAACAATATGTCAGTTTCTTCCAAGAAAAATCCTGCTCCCTGAACTCTGACCCCAGACATGAAAGAGACAAAAAAAAAGTTCATGACAGAAGGAAAGCGAGAGAAAGAGAGAGAGAGATACTACAGCTTTTATAAAGGTGAATGGGATGATGGGGGGGGGCTGTATATGTGCCATATTGAGCGAAGACTTTGTAATAAAGAACGGCAAGCCTGACAAGGAAGGTCTGGGCACAGGTGTTAAATCAAGCAGTGCGGAGGGCAGCCATATGTACAAGCTGATTTATGGGCCCTTCCAAACCTGTGTGTTTTACACGTGACCTTGCATACACACTAACCCTGACCCGCTTTCACTATCTATTCCAATTCAAAGAGGTCTGCTTTATTTTCTGTGCAGTATTCCACAGAGACCAAACCTTTCAAAGGCAGAGCACTGACAGGTGGGGTGTTAGGGTAAGGAGGTGGACACCAACAGATGTGGGTGAAGGAAACAGCTGTATTTGTATGTGTTGTCTGTGCATACGGAAAATATTTTGCCCTGGGTAGGTTTACTGTGTCTGATACCCATAAAGAAATATGCATGCCTATCTTAGTGCGGATGTGAGGATGTGTGGGCCCTCTCCTTATCCAAGATGTATTTACTGTAAAATACTGTGGACATGCATTATAACTGACTTGCAAGGTGTCTAGCTTAGCCTCCAATTTTGCTGAATGTGCTGGGGAGATAATTGTCTGTAGGCTGATGTCAGATCAGATAAAGGGAACCAACTAATGGCTGCTTACCTCAGTGGAGTGTGAAATATATATCTTCAGGTTCCTCTGAATATAATAAAGGCCAGCCTAGCTGAGCCCTTTTCTGTTCATCCCAGTGCTAAGGATGTCAAAGAGACTCCTTTTATGTGCATGCGCGCGCGCACACACACACACACACACACACACACACACACACACACACACACACACACACACAGCACCAGAGCCACTTGAAACTAACTTGAGGGGAAATTAATGAGCCCTTATTGGTGTGGGTTCTATTGTGCACATCCCATAACACACACTCACTGGAAAAGCAAACACAAATTCCCTCACATGAGTCCTCAGGTGTGTTGCTGGCTGCCAAAGTGTCATAAAAGTCAAGCAGCACACATGGTCAGAGGTGTTCTGAAATCAAGCCTTACAGCAGATGAGGGCCAGTAATATCTCTACTTAGGCAAAGGCTGACCTGAGCAGTGCCAGCCCATGCCAGCTTCTTGGTAGTGAGTATAAGTTGTACTGCAGAGAACCAGGCATAATCCAAATGCATTGGTAAACATATACAGATTAATGTTTTACATATACACACATTACGAACTGCCCAAAGCATTGTGCAAGTGTACTATACTTTCTGTATGCAGTGTACTATATCCTTGAATTTACCATTTATAGTGGCATGAGCTCAAGGCACTCTGCTGAGCTTTGCCATGTTTATGGTTTAGATTATGCAAATTCATATATTCTGAGTTCTCTGATGGGTTCTCTAGTGGAATCCTCAAATAACAGCTAAGTGTGTTAACAACAGCATTCACTTCATAGCCAGTTGTCTACACAGCTTAGTGGGTAAACAGCAAGCATAGCCTTTTTTAGATACACCTACTTCTAACACTTACTTACTTTGAGTCTGGCAAAATAATAAATATTTACTCAAGAAAATAATATAAGTTGTTTATTGGAAAAATACTTACATAATCGCTTTGAGTCTTTTCTTTACACAATCACAATATGAAATTATTTGGCGCTATATTGTGAAATGGTCTGTAAAATAAAAGGCTGTGGTGAATCTTGAGATTAATAGGTATTATCTTTCTATTTACCATCTTAGACACTGGGTTTACCAAGGCCACATATTAGGGCATTTAAACAAGGGAAATGCTGAAATTGTTCGTAAAATACTATAAAAGGGGGCGCTAAAAACATTAATCCATATGCTACATTGTCTATGGTCATGTCTGTCTAAACAACCTGCATTAATAAAAATAAAGTGTATGTTATTTTCGCATATATTCGCTCATGTAGATTATTACTTCAACATATTTCAGATAACATATATTAACTTATGGCATATGAAAAATTAGAAGGCAATAGCCATTGTTGCTCTTTTGGTTTCAGTGGGGGAGTGGCCAGCAACCAGAAACAGTGTAAGAAAAAGAATTTAAAAACTAAATGTTGTATTGTTGGCTTTGTAAAACAACTAGGGCTGCAACTATCGAATATTGAGTATTCTGTTGATTTTTTCATTGATTAATCCAGTGATCGGATAAGTCATACTTTTTAAACAAATTTGTAAACAAATATATAAATAGTGTGTTATGCAACATGAAACGCCTCTTAAAATGAGCAGGCATCTGTCTGTCATTCCTCACAAAAAAGGTTTTTATTCAAAAACCTGAGAAGAAATCATTAATAATTATCAATAACTATTAATAATTATTAATATTATTAATAATCCTACTTAAACAGTACAGTTCAGTTTCCAGCTGTATCCGTATTAGATTGGTAAGTATTGAATAAACCTGCAGCACCTGAACCAAAAGAATTAGAGCATCTACATGGTTACGGGTTTTTACGACAGCTAACTGATATGAACGCTAGCTCTTGTTAGTACGTGCAGGATTTGTAATTATTTGTTATCTGTCGATAATGAAGAGACATGACATGTACCAAGACAAAATGCATCAAGATCTCACACACGCAAACAAAATTACTTCTCAAAACATGCCTTCCACATATATAAGTTAGTATATGTTTACAGTACAGCATTGTACGCAGTGTAAAATTGTCCCCAACATTTTCTGTCTTTTACACACATCAGAATCTTCATTTTTTCATTTTCCACCATGCCCATAGAGAGCAAAATTAATGTGCTACTTTAAGTCATTGAAATGTGTGTTAGTTACAACAGTCCATGTGAAACAGTGATACTAGAGCTGCACAGTGTCTACACAGTGGGAGAGATCTTTTAAATACATTGAATTGGGTGACATATATTAAATAAAGCATTGAGGCAATTTTTTTTTCCTAGAATGATCATTTCAACCCTAAACACAACCCTTTAAAACCATTCAGCAAAACATTATAATTGATTACAAGGTTTTTCATATCATTAAACAATGACACATATTTATTAGTAAACACCAGTCCTGTTCAATTATATGACAGTAAAAAGCGTTGTAATTTTGTAATGAAAAACAACTCTTTTCAGCTGGTTACTATTACCCCTACTCTGAAGTATGGTTTGTAGAACATATAATTGGAACATGCTTTACTTTCTGTATATTTACTGATATATATATTAATGTGGTGTCTTCCAGCTCATTTGATGACAATAAACAACATATTCTGTAGAGACTCAGTCAGTGATGAGTTTATTGATAATGTTCTCCGATATATGGATCATTGATTATTGTAACATGGTCTATGGCTTTTAGGCCCACTTTAAAATGGATGAGAAGGGCAGTGAGATTAACACAGACCAATTACCTATCTCTATTGTGTCTTTATGAGGAGCTGACAACACATTCACACACATACACAGAAACATCATCATTCACACAACCAAGATATGCTCCCTCAATGCTCCTCACATAGAAACACATACACACACAAACACACACACACACACACACACAAAATTCTCCACTATCACCTTTAACATTCCCAGCCAAACATCATAGCAGCTGTGGGGTCCCAGTGACAATATCGGCCTGATCTTTCAACAGCTCCGCCAGCAAATAATTAAAGCCCATTATTTACCTTCCGCAGGATGAGCAGCTATCTCGTACCTCTCTACACCCCTCTCTCCTGCACTCTCTCTCGCCCTCTCTCCCTTTTACCTCTTGTTCCACTCTCCCCCTGCAGTGACATATTGATGTCAGTGCTAATAAATCATTCCAATTTGTTCCTTCTCTGCCAACACGAGTTTTAATCTTCATTTATGACTCTTGCAAAAAAGTCTCTTTGGCAGTAACCTCTGATAAAATGCTCAATTACCATTTTTTCCTTACTACAATATTTGTTCATATACTCTCAAAAATATAGGTACTGAACTGTCACTAGACTGGTAAACTCACATGTCACTTTAGTGCCATATAAAAGGGTAAACCTTCCATAGGGAAAATAATAGTAACCAATTTTACGTTGCATCGTCCTCATTATTCTAATACTGTTTTTGGCTTTATTTTTGGTTTTATTTTGGCTTTGGCTTTTCTTTCTGTATTTTAAAAGGAAAAAATACATCCATGTCACCTCTCCTTTGAAAATTGTATGTCATGAACACAAATGGATATCAGAACCACTGCTGTACATTTAAGGGTACATTTGTGTATACCTTGATGACCCACTCCTTACATCCCTGTGAATAAGAAGTTTTAAAGTCATATGAAATTTTAGAATCAGAAATGTATTTATCCTGGAGGATAAATGTTTTTAACTCTCCTGATCCAATTATTGATTTTCTATGTAAACAAAAAAAAAGTTCTCCTAGAGGAAATATCCTTAAACATAATCTTTTCTGTCTATTTTAATGCAGTGTTTAGATTTTTCCTCAGTCTAAGGTATAATAAAATTATATTTAAAAGATTTAATATAAAATCTACTCTTTCAGCTGCTTCAGCTGTCACCACAACAGATCCACCATCTCCATTTCCTTCTATCCTCTGCATCTGACTCCCTCACACCAACTGCCAGCATGTCCACCAGGTCTTCGTCTTTTCCTCTTCCCTGGCAGCTCCATCCTCAGCATCCATTTCCCAACATACTCAGAGTCTCTCTTCAGCACATGTCAAAAAAAATGCAAAACTATGCAAGTGTATACATTAGGGTTAAAAATGCCATCTTCTATACTCTGACCAATAGAGCAGCAAATACAGGCTTCTCAGCTGAATTCTCTCCATCACATTTGCATGACTGAGTAGGATAAATGCTGGATATATATTAAACTCACAGGAATGACAACCACTAATCAGAAAAGGCTGACTGACAGCCTTTCCGAATGCCAACACCAAGGCTTTCTGGTGGCTTTCCCTGATGCACTCATTTTCTCAGACCCTCTGGCAATGAGCTATGGAAGACAAGAGAATATGGCTCAATCACGCCTCAATTACAGCCATCCATATGAGAGATCTGTTAAGAATACCCAAGCGCCACCACCAATCACCATTACCACTTCTCTCATTACCATGCCATTAACCAGTCCAATTATTACCCCATTATTAATGGAGGAAGAGAGAGATGGAGTAAGGGAGAGAGATAGCAGAGCAAGAGGAGGTATGGTTGTGTGCGGTAAACGAGCGTCAAGATCGCTGCACAAACTGAAAAATTAAACCAATTAGAAGTGCCGGTTGGAATCCCTCAGCTTGCATTGGTCTCCGAACCACTGAACAGCTGAGAGGGATAAGGGAGAGCAGAGGGGGAGAGAGAGAGTCAGAGAAAACAGGGAATGGAGAGGAAAATGTTTCAACACAGCACTCTATTCTGTCATGCTTGGTGAAGAGCAGAAGCGGTAGTGTGTGTGTATGTGTGTGTGTGTGTGTGTGTGTGTGTGTGTGTGTGTGTGTGTGTGTGTGTGTGTGTGTGTGTG
>JBBMFX010000021.1:3616429-3631923 GCA_037832545.1 Rhabdalestes septentrionalis
ATGCTCTAATGCTTTGTGAAGAGAAGAAGAGGGGGGGTGTGTGTATGTGTGTGTGTGTGTGTGTGTGTGTGTGTGTGTGTGTGTGTGTGTGTGTGTACGTGAGTGTGAGGGTATGTGTGTGTGGATAAGAGACAGACCGAGAGAGAGAGAGAGAGAGATAGAGAATGAGAAAGTGAATCATTGATTAAATGAATCATGAAATTAATATGTAAATAGTGTTTAACCTCTATTTATATACCACTTTCTGTCATAGTAGCATAAATCTAAAACTAATTGCAATTTCTCAGTGAGCCCGGAGAAACTGTGAGATGGAAGTGAGGGAGGGAGGGAGATAAGATGAGAGGGAAGAGAGTGGTAAAAAATCTGACATATTTATTAACTAAACGTTCAGCTACATCAACTCACTCATTAACAGCTGCATTGAGCGAGGGCAGTGGGAAAAAAGGTGGTTTGTGCTGCCTCGGCAGTTTGGATGCAACAAAGTAAGCACAGGTGAGAGGGGTTGATTTATTTTGCTAAACATATTTTACATGCACGCTCTCACACATGCAGTGGAAGGCAAATAACACTACACACAAGAAAACGTAGTACAAACACACAAACAAAAACACATGAGGTGTGTGGTTTAATAGTGACCATATGAGAAGCTCAGGAGTCGATTTTAAATAAGTGAATATAACACTCTAGAGATCTAGAGTGGGCTATTTGTGTGCACTGCAAAGCACAGTGTCTATTAATTTGCTGAGGTAACCAATAAGGAAAATAAGGAAAAAATAAAATTTGCTAAACCTTTGGAGTGGCCTATTTCTATCATTTTTTTCAGTGTGAATAATGTAAACAGTAAGGGTGTATTGAAATATGCAGTTAGTAATGTAAATTCAGTGATCAGGGACACTCAAAATTTGCAAATGACTGCCTTATGTATGTGTTTGGCTTTCATGACTGTGTTTTACGTCAAAATTGCCCTGCAGGAATAATTAACGCTTAAGTGAACTGAATAAGTAAAACAGGGTATTACATTAAATTGTATCTGTTTTAGCCTGTATAGAGACAGAGTGGAGAAAAAATAGAGAAAGAGAAAGAGAGGAACAGCAGAGACAGATAGGAGTAACAGTCTTCAGGGGGCTCCTACTGCTGCTGCCTGACATAAAGCATGCTCCATACACTCCGGCCTGCCACAGGGGACTCTGATTTACAGGCGGGCAAAACCCAGGACAGCCATGGTGATCTTTCAATAAAACATTAAAAAAGCCTCTGACCCATTCATTACCCACAAGGCCCGGCTGAAACAGGAGGTCAAGCGAGACTGCCATCGCTCATACTCCAATATCATGCAGAGGATCCTTGGGAAAGCTCTGGACTGCTGGAGGAAAAAAGTAGTGTGGGTTCAATTCTACAAAGATATGTCAGAGACATTGAGCAGAATTTTCAGCTAGGCTATAAAACAATTTTCATTAAGGCATCCATTACATTATTAATACAATTAAAACATGTGCATTGTATTGTAACATCAGTGGCAAAAGGTGTTTGAGGACAGACCCAAAGAAGCCTGTATGTGTTCATTTTTATAATAATTGTGCTATAACCTATAGCATAAAATTAGTAGTAATAATAATTAACAAGAATATTAGAAATGGATTATAGTAATAGGGATGGTAATAGTAATAGTTATAATAATAGTAGTTGTTATCACACTGGTATGCACAAATGTGTTTGAATACTCATTTTAATGTTATATATAATACACATCCTCTGCAGACAACACATATTTTGAGGTATAATTACTGTATATGTGATTATTTATTAGGTTAAATTATTAGTGACACATGGGTTGCAATAAAAAGCAAGTGGTCACATAGAGATACATAGAGATTTATTTATGTTCATATACTTATTACATGATTTTGTATAATTGTTCATATCTCTTATTTGTTTTTAATTGGTTACCGTTTAACAAAAGGTAAATACTTATTGCTGATCCCAAACGACAAATCAGTCCAAAAACACTCTTCCTTTCAATTTCTCCCTCTGAGCAAATTTGTATATGTTACCTGAGACATACTCAGAATTGATGGTTGTTAGCGGTTACTGCCTGCAATATAGAGCGCAGTGTGCTCTCCTCATTGTTTAGTGAGACACCCAAGAATGACACATCACAAGGCCCAACTGTCTTCAGTAGAGGGTGCATCCACATACACTTGATACTCATGATATACAGTAGTCTGTCTGTTCAAAAACAGTGCTGCACTTCTTATTGTTCATACATATACCTCTGTATGACACCATCCAAACACAAATGTAGTGTAAAGATGACAGAGATTTTACAATTAATTGTGACAGATTTTGCATACTGCAAAATAAGCATGTGTGGCTTCCTACATATATGTGTGGACACAAACACCAAAATGTCATAAAATGTTATTAAAAAGGTGTGGCGTGTGAGTGCCATGGCTCTGATTGGCCAGAGGGCCATCCTTAACCCCTGTGTAAATGAAGTGCAGTTCAGAAACAAACATTAAAATGGGAATAAACAACATGCCTCATGATGTGGTTCCAATTTACAGTGCTATACAGAGCTAGCTTATTTCCAACCAAGCCCAGGGCCTTCTATTAAAGACAGCTATCTTCATACTTATGAGGGCTGAGACATGTGTATTGGAAAACACATAAAAATTCACTTTGAGTGTTGTCATTCTTTTGAGTGTTGTCATTCTTTTTGCTTTAAACAAAAGCCTTTTCTTTTTGTGTCAGTAAGTGAGAAATGTAAACTGATTAAGCATGGCCAGGATGCTCATCTCAATTTGACACTTAGCTTGGTCAGAAATGAAGGGTCAGATCAGGGGCATCGGAAGCATTTTTTATGTGAGAGGGGCGCGTCGGGGTGGGGTTTGAGCACGTGGGGGCGGAGTTTCAGTGGTGGCATAGTTGCTGCGTGCATGCAAATCTCATCCTTTTAGGGGGTGGGGGTGTTTGGAAAGCCCTGTTAAATCTTGAATCTTTCCTAAAATAATCCACTCCACTTAATCGATAGAACACACACCACTGGAAATCAGCTCGGGTTTTCCTCCGACTCACCACAGCGCACCATAGATATGACAGCACACAGTCCAGCCTCCTTCTAAGTAAGTCACCGTTAGTAAAGAGAGCAAAATTAAGATTTTACATTAAGAGCACAACATTTAGATTTAACATTTAACATTTAGATATATGTTTAAAAAGTCTGTATATATTTAACATTTATATATTTAATATTTACATTTAACATTTAACATTTACATAGCAAGAAAATGTACCAAAACATAATTTATATAGTAGGCAAAAATTTTTTTTTGTAGCATCACACAAAGTCTTGGCAGTTCCTGGGATCCACGTCCATCACCGTGTGGTATGGAGCAGTCATAAAACAGGTCAAATGCAGACTAAAGCACACCATTCGGACAGCTGAAAAAATTATTGGTGCCCCCCCCCAGGACCTGTACTCTAGCAGGACCAGAAAGTGTGCAGAGAACATCATCAAAGACTCTACACACCCCGCACACACTCTCCTCAACCTCCTCCCCTCTGGAAAGCGCTACAGATCCATGCATACAAAAACAAAAAGACACAAGAAAAACTTCTTTCCCACTGCCATCACTCTCCTGAACTGTATATAAGTTGGGGTCATCTCCACCTTGCCCATTCATACACACATCACATAACTCAACACTCCATGCATCCAGCAAAGTTGCACAATTCTTTTTTCTATTTTCCTTTGGATATTTTTAATTATTTACTATTATTATAATTTTTCATTTTTTTGCACTACGACTCTTGTACCATTACGTTTGTACTATTATCTGCATTATTTCTACACTGTGTCATATGTGCCCACATGTGTGTTGTCTTTCCTGTACAGTATGTGCCTTTGTGTGTATATCACTAAATGTCTAGTGTTATGTGTACAGAGAGCTAACACCTACCGAAGTCAAATTCCTTGTATATGCAAGTATACTTGGCCAATAAAACTGATTCTGATTTTGAAATACAGTGCTAACTTTATTGCAGCCCAGAATCTAACAATACATGTATAATATCTCTCTCTCTCTCTCTCTCTCTCTCTCACACTCACACTCACACTCACACACACACACACACACACACACACAGACACAAACACATATGCTCAAACACGTGTGCACACTAAATTTTGAGATTCCTATTTGTACCACTATCACATGAAAGATGAGGCAGGAAGTCAAGCCTCAAAGGCACAGCACCACATTCTTTGCCCATGGCTGTGTGAATGAATCATTCTTAAGCCATGACTGAGTTCCTACTAACCTATAACCAGACATCCAAGCTAAAATATGTAGCTAGCAACAGGCCAATTCAAATATGACTAAGCAATCAAATAGGTAGTAAATAAAAGACACATTTATAATTCAGTTTTGCCAATACTCACAGTAGTATGGGTATAAATGTCATATTCATTTTCGGTTTTTAATTATTTTTTTCCCCAGGGCAGTATGATTATATAAAATACAGCTGCATGCTCCTTCGGCCACTGTTCAGGTAAAGCGGGCTGATGGAGCATGGGAGGCAGAGGTGCGAGGGATTGCCTGCACATGGAGAAGACATCTAGATTCTCACCATGCCAAGGGAAATTTCTCCTATGAAAACACCATCACAAACTGCGCTCAAGCCATGCCCTTATTGCTGGAACATATACTCTCAGGCCCAATGTGTCAACAGCTGGTAGCTTTGTGCACTGGAACAAACAGTACAGAAGGTGCCATAAAAAATTAATTCATACAATTGGCAGCTCATTAACTTTTCATCACCTGCATTGAGTTCTGCCACCAACACATACCAGAGCTTAGTGTCAAACTAAGAGATGACCAAAATTATGAATTTAAATAAAAAAAGAAGAAAAAAAACAGTGTAGGGGTGATTACGGATTAAAAAGAGCTTTACATCTTAAGTCCCTTAAACTCCTCTAATCATGTTCTCACTCCCTGCTGTGTTGAGAGAGAAGGAGAAAACACCAGCTCTTCTGGCACATAGTACTTCCTGATTTTGGTGTCATCTTCAATTTTTTGCTCCCTGCTTCTCCCCGTATCCCCTTCCAAAAACAACCATTTAAACCATCAGTCCTAATTAGATGATTAGTGCTTGGAAGGGCAGGAGATAAGTCATTTGCATAATTCAATCATAAAAAGTTAGAGATACATATTTCAGTGTTCGTTTGTACAATTATCTTGGCTGTCCTGAGGGCTGTGATATTAATGTGATTAAACAATACTCCTGTATGAAGCTGAGTGTCCTCCATTAAAGCACTGCTAGAGGCAAACCAAAAATTAATTTTGGGAGACAATCAATTTTATTCTACATGACTGTAATAAATATAGCCCAGCTGCAGATGTGTCATTAAGCTCAGAGAGGAGATTTTCTCAAAGTCAAATTTACACAAATGCCTCCAACATCCCCCCATTGCCTCCACCACACAAACACCACCACCAACATCTCTTAAAGCACTAAAAAATCCAATCCAGCTTCCCCTCAACATTATCAAACCTCCCTACTAATCTACACCAACTCCACTAATTCATCATCATCACACACCCCCTCTCTCCACCATACCACCGATGTACTCTAAAGCACATTAAATTACACATTAAATTTCAAGGAGCTTAATAGAGAACTTATTACAGAATGGCCCTAAGTTGTTTTTGGTTTGGGGCAAATGAATTTAACAGGATTTTCTCATTTAAAAAAGGCACTTCAAGTATTTCTGAAATATTTTTTTTAATCCTCACACTCCCACATCTCATTCACAGCAAAAAAATCTTTTTGAGTGAACCCCCTAAAAAACTATTTTTGAAAGTGATAACTCATGTAATAGCCACAAAGACACCCCAAACACCACTGAGCACATCATGCAGCAACCCACTTTTACCTACTCCCACCAACACTACTCAGGTGATAGAGCATGTTTTAGGAAATGCTGAAAAACCCATATACATTACGTGTGTGTGTAGATGCAGGTAGTGCCTTTCTGTTTCTAACGACGTGTGTCTCAGAATGTAATTAATTGTATCTGCATGGCACTGGTTAGTAAAGTGCTGCAGCTTAGTGTAAAGGCAAGTGCTATCTAAAATTAAGGAGTGTTTGCATGGCCACAGAAACACACAGAGAGAAAGAGAAAAACAGACAGAGGGAGAGAGAGATAGATAGAAAGGGGACACTTCACAGAGCAAGCTATCCCCAGTCATTTACATTTACATTTACGGCATTTAGCAGATGCCTTTCTCCAAAGCGACTTTCATTTCTAACTACAGGGGACAGTCTCCCTGGAGCAACTTGTGGTTAAGGGTCTTGCTCAGGGTCCCAGTGGTGGTGCTGGGGGTAGGATTCGAACCCAAGACATCATGGTGCTCATGGTAATAAAAATATCAAAGTATTTCCACTTTTGCTTTTAAAATGGAGCTCCATAAATCTAACATGCAGAAAGGTCAGGTATACCGCAATGTTATCTTTAAAAAGAGAAGATTTTTTTGAAAAAAAATAATTTGATGGTAAACTGTTGAATTAAAAGCTCCTGAAAGCAGGTGAGTGTTGCAGATATATCGAAGGGTGCCCTCTGGTCTGTCCTGTAACAGAAATTAAAGTCGGTAGCCTAGTGATTAGGGTGTTTACCCCTAACCACCCGAATCCCAAGACTACTAAGCCCTTGTGAAGTACCCTCAAGCAAGGTACCATCCCCACACACTGCTCCCCAGGTGCTGTGTTTCTGGCTGCCCATTACTGCTTCCCTTGGTGAATAGGTTAAATGCAGAGAAAAAATACCATGCCGTTCACACTGTGTGCTGTATTGTGTTCATGTATGACAGATTGGTAGCTTTAATTTTTTTTTTTTTTAATAATCCCTATGTTCTTGGTTTGCACACAGTTCCCGAAGGAGGGAGTCTAGAACTGGCATATAACTTTTTTAAACTTGAGAAAATTTAACAGATACAACACTACAGTTTTGCACACACGCACACACATACAAGCAGAGAACACTGCTCCCTGTTGGGCTCTGTCCTAACGTTTGGGCCCTTGGGCCACTTGGTGTGCTTAATGTATAATTTAGCGAACCGGAGGGGGCAAAAAGAGCGCAAAAAGAACGAGAAAAAAGGCGAATGTATAATTGATAGATGACATTCATGGGGCAAGTTAGCGCGTGGGAGAAACTGCACGGAGGAAGAAGGATAAGCCCAGAAGAGGTGGCGGGGTGTGATGTTGGGGCAAAATATGCCCAAAACGCGTGTGCAAAAATGTCGTTTATCGATCTAGCAAACTGCAACTGTATCACGTAAATTTGCACAGAGGATCGCTGCACTTGTTATTTCGCGCTGGAGCCATGCCTGCGCAAAAAAAAATGTATATATATATATATATATATATATATATATATATATTTTTTTTTTTTTTTTTTTTTTTTTTTTTTTAAGAAGAACATTGGAAAGTTGCAAGAAAATAAAATTATCTCTACTCAGGAACTGATCTAAAAAATATTCCAGATTCCTTCCATTTTAGCGCAAATCTTTACTTCAGTCAGCCGTTTAAAAATGTGTAAAAGTGTGCAAATTAGATAAGTCCGCGGGGTAAAACCAGGGTATTTAAGGCCGCTTTAGTCGCTTAAAACTCCAAAGATTTTGAGAGATTTATTGAACAATTTGTGGAACAGTGCGCAAAAAGTTGATGGAAACAGTGAATGTGTGAGACGTGAGAGGAGAGAGTCCCTTTAGGGAAATCTGCATGTCCAGACGCTGTCCTGTCGCATCTGGCCTGTGCAACCCGCTGAGCACCAGCGCAAATGCGCACGGATCTTCTAATATGATTCTGAATTAATCTGCTAAGTGCCCCCCCCGCCCCCCCAGAAGTGCAAACGAGTTTAGCGTTGTGTTTAGCTTGCATATTATTAACTCACTTCGCTCCGTTTGCGTTAATAAATAAGATCCTATTAAAACTTGTGGATCATTGGCAAGTGAGACTAACAAAGGGGCGCGCGTTCTGTTGATCAGGACGTTTTGCCCCACTCGAGTGAAGTGTGCGGGGTTCTGTCCCTGTTTTGCCCTAACACACGCACGCACCATACGTTTCCCACACAGAACGAGAAAGCACATTAGTTGCAGCCATATGTGGTGCGGTGAATGATGTTTAAATCGGACTATAAAACGAGGCTGTGGGGCGTGCGAGCGAGCGAAGGTGATCTGTAGAACACACCAACACACCCTTTGGCTTCAAGGCCACGCTCCTATAGTCCCGTTAAAAACATAATTCAAAATCCTGACTCAAGTAATGCTACTTTACTCTCTCTCCCTCTCTATCTATGCTGATCAGGTGTCTGCACTGGACTGATCGAGCGCGACGCCAAACCTAATAAAGTAGCGCTTAAACCCTGAAAGTTGTGTTGAGGAAGAGGAAGGACGTGCTAAAAAGGTTAATTACAGACACCAGCCCTAAATGGCCATCTGGATGGCGTCCCTCTGTCCTTTCTGTCTCATTATCTCTCTCTAGTTTTTTCTCTCTCTCACACACAAATGTTTGTGTATCTGTCTTTGTGGGGTCTTTCCTCTGTAATACTTTATAAGTAATTAGTTGTTAACTCCAAAAACCACACAAAATACATGTTGGTTTTATTTAGGATTGCTCTCTTTACCTACTTCTTCTATTATTTTCTTTCTTTTAAACATGTCATTGATCGTAAAAACTATCCGTGTGCAGGTTGAATCCATGGCCAAACACGTTTTGTTTTTTCAAATCCCTAATAGATGTAGTGTATTATACTCACATTTGTTTTCACTGTGATGCACCTCATCACTTTCTAAATCACATAAGTCATGTATTACAAATATCCGAACCACACAGGTCACTCACAAGGCAAAGGCCTTTTTTATTATTATTTCATATATAAGTTTGAAACACTGCATCACTAAATATGTGTGGTACTGTAATGCTGGAAATACGAGAGTAATGAAAACAATAAGGTAAAAATATTCTCTTACAGTTTATTTTTCATTAATATGAGGTACATTTTACATATGGCTTCAATTTTAATAAATGTTTGTAATCAAGATGTATATCTGATAAAATTGTCAGTGTTTTATAAGTATTCGTCTTATTGTTGTTGTTGGTAGTGTTTGTGATCATGTTAAATTTGACGTGATTTCAATTAGTTATTCATGTTTAAATCGGATTTCAGTTGACCTGGACAGCTGTCTCAGTCAAGGCTTGTCCGCGTGCAACATATGTCTAAAAGTCACTAGGGTTAAAAAGTTTGTTAGAGAATCACAAGATGGCAAAACTCTGGTATGAAAATGGAAATGACACACTGCTTCTCTTTAAAAGCCTCTATCTTTTTTCTCTGTTTCTCTCCCGCTGACATTGCTGGAGGAGCACGGGAACACTAATGCATCTGTCACGATAACAAGCTAAGAATAACATCACACCGAGTAGAGGCGAGAGACCCGGCCGGAGTGATTTATCGACCCACACTGATTTATTTAAACACACAGAAGAGCGCGAGCTAACATCTCACATGCCAGGCAACAGAGCAACTTTTCTTTACTTCTGATCATAAGCGTCCATTTACGCCTGAAACCCAGGACGTCTGCGCCAGGCCAAATGGAGCAAAATTTGAACCGCATGTTCCAAAACCTCCGACGTTTCCATAAGAGATCATTTACATTTTTAAAACGTCCCAGTTATATTTTAAAGAGGAAGTATACGGTAAGCTGCTGAGAGACAGTAACAGTTTTTTTAATAGGAGTGAAGACAGTTATACTAGAATTTAAGCTCGATAAATGTAATATAAAATGTTTTTGTCCATTTCTAAGCATGACCTCACTGTTTCTGGCAGATCTTCGTTGGCCGAATTAGTTTGACGTGATGCTTGGAAGATCAATGTTCGGTGAACACTCACGTGAGGAAAATTAAAGCAATGTCGGTTAGTCGTTTTAGTAATAAACAATGTCATGTTTTTAAAAAGTGGGGCAGTCGCATTAGGCCACGGTCTTTATATCCAGTAACAAATTAAAATTATACATGGGTGTAAAGCAATGTTTTAAACTGGCTGGCAGGTAAACTGGAGGTCGTGAGTTTTATTTGATTATATGCTTGTTTGTTTGTTTTATGGACCCTGGACATCCGTGCCTACATGAGTATTAGGTGTTGGGAGAGCGGACTGTCGGTAGAAGTTTATCCCATCAACGTCTGTTTTGTGCGTGTGTTGGAGAGCAGTGTGCGCGACCGCGGAATACACTTGCCTGGCGTTGGTACAGTCGTTGTAGAGTGCCTCGAAATCTTTGCGGCTGATGAGCTTGCAGCGGTTCACCCCGGGCTGGATTGCGCCGAGTCCACGGAGGATCCGGACCTGCTCCACCGTACACACCACCGGGCATATATCCAGCCGCTTCAACTTGGTGTACACGGTGTGCAGCCCGCCGACCAGGTGCTTGAGGAAGAGGTCGAAAACCTGCGGTAGACAGATCAGCTCCCGGCCGTCCACGGTAAACGAGGCCACCTTGACCCCATGGACATCCACCATTTTGCAGTCGTTGTTGCTGCTCCCGGCGCCTCCTCCTCCGCCTGCCCCGCCGCCGCCGCTGATGAAAGGGCTAATGATGCTGCCGGTCAGGCGCGGGGACTCGGCAGGGCTTGAGTATACCGGGTCGGGACGAAAGAGGCTGCCTGCGCCTGGAGTCGAGGTCGGCGAAAGCACCGGCGGAGTCGCGGACACGGCCATGCTTCTCTCTTCAAGTTTCTTCCTCCTTCTATCCTCTCTTCTCTTTCTTTTTTTCTCTGTCTTCCTTCGCACTCTGCTTGCCACTCTCTGCTGCACGTGCTCTTCACTAGGCGCTGGTCGTACAATCGCGCTGCAGGATCAAGGCGCAGTGGGCAATAGGCTTCTACCGTGCTCGCGCGCGGGACGGTTACAATAAGCAGCGTAACGCTTTAATCACCCGCCCACCTCGCGCTAGAGTGAGACTTCTCTCCTCCAACAGCAAGCACGGGTGGCGCACACCCTGCTATCCCATTGGCGATCCGCCAGCCAGAACAAGTGCTCTCTCTGATCATGATTGAGCAGAAGTTTCGGTAGGCAGGATTGTTCCAACTTTTGCAAAAAAGTAATAACCAGACTTTACTTCTATTCCGACACCCTAGGAATAAAGATGTAATAATGGTCTAAATATTAAAATAATGTGTTTTATTCACTCTTTTGAATCAGTGCATTTACAATTTCAGCTCTGAAATTTCAGTATTTGAACAGTATTGCAGGTAAGTAAAAGCAAGATAACAACACCATGCTACCCTTAACTTTTAAGAACAGAATTACAATTGTGAAAAAAAATCTTATGGCATCGCATTGCATTCTCAAGTATGTATGATCATGTAAACGTTCTAGTCCCGCCCCTTCGTTTATTTTGCCGCTGTATGTTAACACCAGGTCACATAAAGGTCAAAAATATATCTGCTACACATTATTTGAATTATGATAAGATAAGGTCCTTAAGTCTCTTTTTCATGTGTACAATTTTTTGTCTAGTTTCCATGTTTTTGGATTCACGGTCCTAAAATCCATAGCAAAATACACAGTACACTGTCATTTAAGAAAATAACATGGTCTTTTAAATAACAATCATTTACATTACAATAAAAATCATAGCATTAACATTAACATAAAGAAAAATACTGAAAGCCATCAAAGCCATACTGCACTCAATGCCTAATCTAAAAGTACGTATTTTGCTTCATAACAACATATGAACAAGCTCTTTGTTTAACAAGGTATTGGACTATGTAATGAAAATAGTTTCTAATTATGAGCCTAACAGATGTTGTCTGTTTTACTATGTAAACATTGTATAGGCAACAGACAACACATATTAGTCTTTTAATTAGAAACTAAATTGGGTTGTGGTGATGCCGGGCTATTAAAGGGACCATTTAAAATGACAACATCTTACAAATTCAAGTCAGATATGTTAACCAGTATCAGTTCCATTTCCATCAATAAACAAAATCCACAGTTGTATGCTAGTAATGTTATTTGAGCATGTTTGAAGTAGAATTTACTCTGAGTTTACTTAAATTCAGAGAAAGATACGATAACAGTTATTGCTGCTTTACTGAGATGCTCGGTTTTGCAATGTTCAGCCAATAATGTATAAATATGTCCACATTTTCAACCAGACTCTTGACCTCAAGCTCCATCTGTGTTTCATAAAACCTGAATGAAAAAAATTCATAATTGTAGCTTGTCACTCACACCAGTCATGTGACATGCAAGAGGACTTAGAATTGAAGTGTGTCACATGGTATAAAAGTCAAGGTCGAGGATGTAGACACTGCTCAGTCATTGAGATTTTTCCAGACTCCAGTTGTTTCTCTACTCTACTCAAACAGTATTCTCAGAGCAAAGTGTGTGGACTACATACTGCCTTGTGTCACTCCGTGACTGGGTTCATCCTCCATGCTACATTGGGCTAACTGTGTGCCAATGTTCATGAGAGAATACCTTAGCCTAATGCACTTGAACCCAGTGGAGTGACACCAACTATAATATAATTGATCTGTAATAGTATTTTTGAGTTTTTAAACTTCTAAAAGCAGCAGCCATGGTTTGAACATGTACTTTTACAATTAAAGCATGGGCGTTGCCTTTCGCCTCCAGTGACTTCGGAATTTGCGCATGCCTGCCGACTTTCCACTATCTCCCACACATCCTAACAATTAACTAATTCCATCTGCCGCACATGCTGGTCTCTAATGTGACATGTTTGATACTCATCTTACCACACTTTAAGACAACACAAACATACATTAACACTTGCCTTAGCTCAAATACTCAACATATGTTTCTGCTGTAGTGAATATTATTCTTATAGTTCTATAAAAGTTATTGATTTTATTTGGTTTACAGAGGACTGTGATGGGCTGACTGCCAAAAAAGAAAGTAATGGGTATCTACGTCTTGCATCATGAAGGACATGGACCAGCGACTGAAACGGAGGACATCAGGGTTATCGTTGAAGGGATTGAAGCTATCAGCTCTTTGAGGAGTGTGGCAACTTCAGTGGCTATGTTATTTGGACTAATGTATGCTCTGAGCCTTGTGTACACTTTTGCATTAAAAACTACATTTGAGGTTGTACAGAAAGTGTTGTTAAATATGGATGGTCAGAGACTTTCGCCCAAAGCACAAGCCATGAAAAACAAGATGCTTTTGTAAGTTACCAGTAATCAGTAAATCATCTTGTGCAGCGGTCATGGGGATTCTTTTTTTGTTTAGTGTTTTTTTGGATTGTTTCACAAGCCATGACCTGGCCTTTTTTTTGCACCAGTTCAAATGGAGTTCCAGCTCAATGTTATTTTGGTATACAAGTTTTATTTTACTTTATTTTCACATCACGTGGAGTTCCAGTTCAATGTTTGTTGTAGTTTTTTTAATACACCAAGTGTTTTTTGAAATACTGTTCTGTATCTAGTTGAGACATTTCACAAATTGCTCATGTTCTCAGGTACAAGTTGTTCAGTGCGTCATAACAAAATTGTGGCCAGGCCACTATTGACCATTTCTTAAATGCTATAAAATGTGAACGGGATCCCAACAACAAATTTTGGGGTCTGAAATTGCACAGAAAAACAAGGGCAATACATTGAATCCAGTAAAAACAATGTTAATCGAGATCATACAGTTCTACTGCTATAGAAGGTAAACCCAACATTCATCAAAATGACACATTTTCATTTTGTGGTTTTGTCGGTTAAAATGGAGATCCAACTCAACATTTTGTATACTGTTCTGTATTTAGATCAGACATACAAAAAATGCTCAACAAGTATACCTTCTGTCATTGTTCAGAAAAGAGCAATATATTTTTTTGTTTTTGGCATTTAGGTATGTTGAGAAAATTGATCTGTTTAATTTTGTGAAACTTTTTTGAGAATTCAACTTTGTTTCATTAAAGTTAAGAAGGTTTTCCAGTTAACTTAAGCATTAAGTGTTTGACCAACATATAAGATTAAGTCCATATTACATGCTTAAACTTACTTGGTTGAACAAGTTTAGTGAGTGAATTATGGTCTTTGCTTCTAATTGCCTGCCTTGGGTTCAAACAGCATAATTCAAATGTGTGGAAATAGGTGTCATAATTTAATTAAGATACCCCAACAAATCATTTTTTAAGTGTAGGTGAATTGGGGGGCTCATCTGGCCACCTTGACTGCTTAACAGTTCAGACCCACATTCAGCTGGGCCCAAAACAGGTCATGACGGCTGTGTTCATGGATTCAGGTGCAGCCAGGAATTTAATTGACAAACAAGCTCTGATACCCAGCTGGATGTGGGGCTGGAGGTGTTAACCTTATAAACATCACTGCTGTGGACACCAGACCTCCCCTCTTACCTTCATCATCTCCTATCACAGTGAAATCATTCAATTTCACATCACTAGACTCACATCCTCCTAGGATATCCCTGGCTGACCTGGTGGACGTCTTCTGTAAAAAACATGCAACCTAGTCTTACCATCTGGTCATTGACCTCCTGCCGGGCACAATACCAACCCATGGCCATTTATTTTCCCTTTCTGCAGGAGAACAACATGCAATGGATGAGTCTGTTGCATATCAGACCTTCTTCTCCTGCCACCATGGGGTTTTTCTTTGTGAAGGAATAATATGGTGCCCTTGGTCCATGCATCAACTACCTACTTTTATAACACCCACCGGTCATTACAAGGCCCTCATAATGCCCTTTTTTTGTGGCTTGATGACATCTTCATCTACAGCAGAACACATCCAGCTTCCATTTTTCATATCACACTGTCCCTGTTATCTCACTAAAAGTCATAATTTCTCCATTTCAATGGGAGCTCGAAGATCATGTCTAAGCCTTTGAACCTTCTTGGGATTAGAAAAACCTTGTCCTTCATTCAGCTTTGGTGGCCATCTATTGCCAAAGATTTTGTTCAGGTATGGGCAGCATGTGCGCAAGGGCCAAGACTTTGAACCTGCCATCTCAAGGGGAGCTAATGCCCTTGCCTTTCCCGCAGATCACAACCTGGTGCACCTTGTCACTTTGTATGAGCTCTTAGGATCCAGGGAGCCAGCAGTCACCCGCACAGCACAGAGTTGGTCGGAGGAGAGCAAGGAAGTTCTAAAGGACTGTTTTGAGTCAACGGTGTGGGAACTGCATTACTGACTACATTCTTTGGGCCTGATTTTCATGGTCAGTCACGCATTGTCTGAAGTCAGAAGCGCAGTTGTCTTTGGGGGAGGGGCCAGTGCAGAACGCTATAATCCCCATCGGAAAAATGAGCAATGCGCCTGGCACATAGTTCAAATGGGTTGTCTTAAATGAGTAAATTATTCATGGGTGTGTTTTGGGCATAGCATGCAATGAACCAATCAGAGTTCACACTCTCACTCCCTTTAAATACCCGGCACATTGTCAATGGCGTGCTGTG
>JBBMFX010000021.1:3695616-3709385 GCA_037832545.1 Rhabdalestes septentrionalis
AACTACGATAGTGTTCATTCATTTGAACTTTATCAGAGAATGTATTTACCTGCAAATATTTTGATATTTATTAAAATTATGCCAAAAACTGGTTAGAGGGGGCCCCCCTGTGAATTTTTGCTTGGGGCCCCAACAGGCCCTAGGATCGCCTCTGGGCGTGAGGACACAGACACATTTTATTCACTAAAAATGTGACACTTGCCAAATGTGCTTCATTTAACTGAACTCCTAATCCTAATCCTGCATACATTGACATTTATAAAAACGCTGGCAGATATAGGGCTTACAAATTTAGAAGGACGAGGGGATCATGCACAATAATTGTTTATAATAGATTTATTTTACTTATTTTTACCTTGATGCCTACGACAATGCCCCTATCTTTGATAATCTTGACAAAGGGTGTGCCATCATCTGCATTCTGGTACAGCGTCTCATGAAAGAAGATAACTCCCCCAATGCAGCTGTTGATTCGTTCGTCAGCAGTGAAGAGGAGCTGGCGGTACAGGCGGCGGTTCTCCTCAGTATTCTCAACGCCAATGGGATTCAGCCGTTTGGCCATGCTGCCTGTTTACACACAATCACTTATCATTGAGTTAAATTGTAAGTAATTAAATGTAAGTAAATGTGAATGCTACTAACACTTATGGATACATAGATTACTTCAAAAAAGGACATTTATGGACATTCATTCGTCCCTATTTGACTAATAATCATCAGACTCTCACCTGTGGATTCATCTGCAGCAAGGATACCCTTGCCAGGGGCAACAATACGTTGAGCAATCTCCTGTAGTTCCTTTTTCTGTTCAGCGGTCAGAGCGGGGTATTGGTGAGTCATGATGACTGCTGCTCAATAACAAGCACACAAAAGAGTAGGCTGAGTTAATCACACTCATGCATAGAACATTAATTTGCTGCAATCAATCTGCATACAAAGGGAATCCCAAGAGACAAGCAGGTGTTTTGGCTATGTGGCTTTTAATGCTTCTTGGACTTCCTATTCACTGCATATGTTGGCCTATGTGGTTAGAGGATAGACAGGATAACAGTGAACTATGGAAAAATTGCTCTGGAAACCCACACCGTATAAAACAGCACAGCCTAAAAAACCTTATAGTAAGCCATTTAACCACATGTCCATTCATGGACAAGTAGCACAAAGTGAGAATATGTAAATATACTTGCTGTCAGTGCTCATTACATTACATTTGCTCTCTAAAGTGTTTTAGGAAGACCTACACACAGCCGTCTATAGCCACATTCAAATTTCTCCTTTCTCAACCTCATTCTAGACACCTGTACTCTAATCAGTGTTGATTTCTGCATTATGCACCCAGAGACCACCGAGACCACCAATAACTGATCAAGTAATTTAGTTTAAGGCCTACTCTTTGCTTGAATTACATAATTTTTTTTGACATTTATATATTTTTCATATATTTTTACATCATTTATTTTACATGTATTTTTCATCAATTGTTTCTCTCTCTCCTCTTCTCATGCTCGCTGGAACAAGTCAAAACCTGTACTGACAGGCTAACTTGTCATATGAATAATACTGGTCACCTCTAACAAAAAAATCATATCCAAATAAGATCCATTCCAATTCAGTGAACTGCCAATGTCACTAATATTGCATACACCTTCCTTGTGTTTCAGTGTAGAGTCATAGCAATATGCCTCATACAAAGGTTAACCATTCCTGCTGATCTTTCTGAAAGGAGTGTGTTTTCACGCATGGCCACTAGGGGGCATATTATATTCACCTCGGCTCTTAACGCATGCTTAGATCCGATCCATCATAGGATTTGCTAAAGAGAATCCCTCATGAGCTCAGCGTACCATTGGAAGTTTCCACTGAAGTCAGGCCCTGAGCCTAGGCAACGTCCAACACCAGTTGTGGATGAAAGCAATTGTGTTAAAAGGAAAAAACACGACTCATGGTGAACTGTATTAAAGTTAATACATTGCTGTATGGCTGGATAGTAGATTATGGTTAGCCTGTTTTAAGTTGGATCACATGGTTCACAGATGTTATGATCACAGAGGATGATTGTCCAAGGCTATGATGCCCTGGAGCCTGATCTAAAAATAGCAAGATGTAACTACCTGGTGACTGCAGAGTTGAGGAACAACCCCCTGAGCACGTAGGCCCGGGGAAGAACAACAGATCGGCCAAGTCATTTCCATAATGCAATGTGCTCTGGCATACAAAACATGTTACAAATGTAATCAAAAGCTGGTCTTGATAACTGCTGCGTGTAACTAAAACCACAAAATCTGGAGATATACAGACGCCTAAGATTAATAATTTAGTCTTCATACGCAGATGCAATATCTAGCTGGTCTCCTCATCGCACAGCCAGATTAACGTGGGCGAACACTATGTTAAGAACAAAAAGACAGCCTAACACCCTACTCATTCCGTTTGCATCCTCACTGTCAACCTGCTCTGGTGTTCTGCACTGCGTCGTGCCAGCAGCCAGCCGCCTCCCATTTGTGTACGCGTCACATACAAGGTCACCATAGAAGACGATCTTACAGGAAACGGGTGGTGCCCTCACTAGCCATCCTCTAAGAACCTGAATTCAAAGGGCTGAGGACAACACACTGCAGTTAGGGTAACGTTTATTAAGACAAAACCCGTCGTACAGGCGATTTTGTTGGAGATAAGGCCAGTATTGCGTGGCTGAAAAAGTATGATCGTCGAGACTAGTCAACTCAGAGTATCACGAACGGGAGAAGTGTAACGTCACACGAAGATAGACCAACAGGAGAACGCGCATTCCGTTATGTCACCAAAACACTGGGTCTCGCGAGCAACCGGGATGCGCTAAAGGACAGCGCCGAGACGCTTGTTTCCTAATGTCTACCAGTGTCGAAAGCAGCGTTACGTGGACGCACTGTTAATGTTGCCATTTTAGCCCTTCCTTACATACACCTCTATTTATTTATTTATTTACTTACTTATTAAGTTAGAATCCGTATCTATTCTCCGCTTTAACGCCTGTTAAAGTTATATGTTCAAGGCTGAGGATAAAGGGCTGTTATAGGTGAATATATACTCTGGATAACTTAATTTATTACGTTGGTTCCCGTCGGAACATCCTGCCCAAGGCCCTAGATAAATTAAGTACAGTTTAAAGTAACGTCAATACATAAACTGGACCGCACTTCGCTTGAAGTCCACACTAGAGCCGTGCGTCGAAAAGAGTGTAAATGTCTTAAACGTGTACGTATTTTTTCCCTGATTGATAACCTAAAGAAAGGCGTGAGGCAATGACTCTAGCAGCAGCAGTTTTTCTGGTGAACCTAAATTACCACAGCTCTGTGGTGGCGGTGCCTACGTGCAGACAGACACAGCGCTGTGCGAGCATCAGCGGACACATGCCCGACAAACCGTGACTAATTTACAGTGGCAGTCGTTCTAGAGGTTCTCCAGGAAGAACCTATTGAATGTCCCCGTCCATCAGCCCACAATGCGGAAGAGGAGAAGGAGGGGAATGTCCTGACTCGTGCTCAAGGTTGCCCGTGTTGATGGGGGCGGGCGACATTTTTTTCATGATGCTGCCCTACTAAACTCACTTATTATAAACACCCAGATACGTGCAGCAATATCTCATTACATTATTTAAATATATGTACACATGCTCCTTTACGTAAAATAAATTAACGCCACCATTAGGTTACCGTAAGATAGCTTGCTAATGGTAATGCTCATGTGAAGATGTCGGTTAGCATCCGCAGTCGAATTATTCGGTTATATTTAACTATTCTGTTAAAAAATTCGACGTTATGACCCAGCTCTATATATTACTATACACGTTGCTTACATCAAATATCGTAGAACACGTACTGCTAGCTAATTCAACACGCCTAAAGTAACGTAGGATTCTGTTAACATTCGTATGCGTGTTTATGAACTTACCTTCTTGGAGTCTAAAAGGTAGAGCTTGGAGTCAAAAAGGTAGAGAACGGAAAGGATGGAGTACTGGCGAGTTCTGGATGCCGCAGCACAACGTGACCGCTTACAAAAGCATGACCCGTTAATTAATATTTATGAAGCTCGTGAATAATCATGTTGTGCGTCTGACGTCACACAAATTGTCAACGTGTTATCCCTGAAGCGTGTCGGTTTAGCACGTAGGCTGGTTGGGCGGTGTGAAAAAAAAGAAATGTCTGTTTTTGTACAATTGTTTACCGTTAAGATATACCGTACCCATACAGCTACTATTCTGCTTTTACAAACTCACAAGTGCTTAGATCTACTTCATTTTTGCACATGATCAGTGCTTTTGGTATACTAAGAAATGACAATTAAGGAGTTGGATAAAAGGCAATGCTGAATCATGAAGAAATCTGTAAAGAATATGTTAAATAATTTTATTGGACTCGCCGGTATTATAACATATGTTTATTAGAATATAATTTGTTATTAAAAGCAAAATGTTGCATATGATTTACAGTTGTTCTTGTAATTTGAACTGTAAAAATACTGAATTCAACCCTGAACATCAGCTTGGCATCATCTCATACAGAAAGAAGGTATGATATTTTGAATAAAGACACATTAATACACATTTAATGACAAGAGAGAATAAAAAGTACTGGGGCAATTGCAAACAGGTTTGTACCTGAAACAAAATAAATGACTTCTTAAAGGGGGTATTAGTGATAGACTGGATTTGATCCCAGCCCATTACACAATGATACCCATTATTATGAACAAGGTGCTTCAATCATACCATCCCTCTATTGGCAGTGAAAACTGCCTAGCATAACAGCATCAAAAATGACATAATTTGAAAATTTTGTACTTTTATAACATCAGCACCTGAGCTGAAATTCAGTTCCTCCACATTTAAAATTTAAAATGCCCCGCGGGCCACTCGAAGACAATAATGTGCATTAGGGGAAAGGCCTGAAATTAGATTTTAGAAAACATTGTGCAAAATGGTAGCCATTTAGAATATTAAGGTTCCTAGTTTATGCTAACATCAAAGTTTACTGCACAATGTATAATGTATAATAGCTCACAAAACTGTGAAAACCAGGGAACCTGGCCAGGGTGCTCAGTAACAATTTTATTTGTGCCATAAAATGAATATGAAAACGATCAATAACAAAATTGGCATAAGGGAAAATATCACATCAGGTACATATTAATATTACAATAAGAGACATTTCCCTCATACATATTCATCGGAGGGTTAATCATTCAAAAAGGCAGGAAAACATGGCACATTGCACATTCCCTCGGAATTACTATCATTTGAGAAAATAGTGGAGTCTGGTTTTGAATGAAATGTTTGTGTCTTTTGAAAATGGGTGCACATAAACAGGAGTGTCTTTAAGGTGGCTTGCTTGGAGATTTCCTATAACAATGAAACAGTCACTATGGCCCAATAGACACGCAGACACATTCTAAAAGAATATTTGCAACACAAGGAATCTATATCAGCTTTTAGGGTCACCTATATGTACAACACATATACAGCCACTTGCCTATGAATTTTAAATAGCCAGATCTTTCTTGATATGACATCAACACAGATTTGTCGCTATTAATAGTAATTATTAATATTAGTCATGTGGAAATGAATCTGTCAGAACCAAGTACATAACCATTTTCAGTGACATTCTTATTTTTTCCAAAATAATTTTTTTGAATCAGTGTAGAATTATACCTTTATATGTCTTGAATATCATTTATCTCTATCACTGAATTTCCATAGTTGGGACATCGACACAATTCAAATCTTTTTGGCTTTATACATCACCGCAATGTGTTTGAAATGAAACCAACAACACATGCTTTAACAGCAGACTTTCAGCTTTAATTGAGTGTATTTGCATACAAATCAGGTGGCCAGATTAGAGTTTGCCAAACAACACTGAAAATAGCTTTTACAGTTCTGATACAACATCCTATAGATATATGAGACAAAGATCACCTTGTACCAGAGTAATGGGAAGAGAAGAGTATGGAGAAAATAGGAACTGCTCATGATCCAAAACATACCACCTCAGCAGTGAAGCATCGTGCTGGTAGGCGTGGGCATGTATGGTTGATGGCTGCCAATGGAACTGGTGTTTCAGGCAATAATATCAGCTCATATTCAGCCAAGTGCTTCACAGCTCATTGGCTGGTGCTTCACAGTGCAGATGGACAATGACCTGAAGCATACAGTGAAAGCAACAAAAAGAGTATTTTATGGAAAAAAAGTGGACTGTTAAGCAATGACCAAGCAAATCACCCGACCTGAATCAGACTGAGCATGCTTTTCATTGCTGAAGACAAGACTAAAGGGAAAATGCCCCAAGAACAGGCAGAAACTGAAGAGAGTTGCAGTAAAGGCCTGGCAAAACATCACCAGGGATGTAACCCAGCGTCTGGTGATGTGTATGCATTCCAGGCTTCAGGCTGTAATTGACTTCAAAGGATTTGCAACCAAGTATTAAAATGTTACGTTTGGTCACTTAAAAAGTTGGAGGCATATGTACAAACTGATGTAATTCCTACACAGTTCATTTGATTTGTATATATATATACACACCTTCAAATTAAAGCTGAAAGTCTGCAACTTAAGCAAATCTTGGTAGTTTAAACTGAAAATTCATTGGGGCGGACAAAATGTTCAGAAATGTGTCGATGGACATGACTGTGCAATGTGTAAGCTAGAGTATCTCGTCTAATTAAAATTTTAAAAAGCTTTATTTAAAGCTCAAAACTGAACTGTTAAAACTGAACCCCCAAACTCTGATAGCAGGTCTGATTATCTGTAAAAGTAAGATATGATTTTTAAATGAATGTGAACAATTATCTATATGTTTAACTGCAGTCAGCTGAATGCTACACAAACACTTCTTGCCATGGATCAGTGCCCTGAGGTACTTGGCTTTGCATGAGGGCCTCCACTAGTTCCATGTTGGCCAATGTAGGGGGCATCTCTGGAGCTGGATTGGAGGTAGAATCTATAAGGAAATCACACTCAAAGTTGGGGAAGGGCTCCAGGGTGAGGCCTCGACGAGCTTTGGCAGGGCGGTCAGCCCGCTTCTTCAGCTCCAGGATCAGATCCATGGGTGTCTTCTGCAGCAGCAGTGAGTCAAAGGGTGTGCCCCGAAAAAAGGACTGACTTTTGAAGCGCTCCAGTGTTCGAAGACGACATACTGGGTTCTTACACAGAAGCTGGGGGATATGTCAAAAAGAAAGTAAATATGCCTTCATAATTCCTCAGACAATATCAGATTTGAAAATCACAAAACATATTAGTGTACTGTTTTGTAGTTTACTGTCAATTAGCTACAACTGTGTTAATAACCAATGCAGATAAATTCATGCTTAATGCCACAATAAACTACTCGCTTCACCATTAAATCTACAGAATATTTATGTCTTACCTCAGAAAGCAAAAGAGAAAACGGAGGAGAGAAACTTCTGGGCATCTCGTAGGGGAAGCAGCGCACCTTCTTTAACATGGTGCAGTGATCTGGCTCAGGAGGTACAGGGAACTGAGACAGGAAAGGCCAAAATATATTCAGAGACAGGTCAAGAAATTCTGGCTTCAATAGGAATGTTAATACAGGGTTTCCACTCTTTTCTACAGCTCTTTTTCAGCACCTTGACAGGACATTTCCATTGATGATCTAGCTTGACAGGTACTACAATATGAGGAAATCCTATTTAAAATATTTGCAGAATATAGTATCAAGTTTTCTGAGAAATCATCCCATACATGCGAAAGAATTATGACAAATAGGTCATAGAATAATGTTCACTTGTTCCCACCCCCAACAAATATATCACTTTATAATGAGAACTACTTTATAATAATGGTTGGGCAACTTTCAACCTTTCTCTTAAAAAAAAAAATCTTATGCATTCAAAAAAAAAAAAATTCCTACAAATACGTTTTGGCTCACACGTAAATTGGGTAAACGTTAACAGCTGACCCAAACATGCTGACCAAACCAAATTTACATTACTCAGCATTAACAAGCTGGGAAGAAAGAAATGTTCATCTTTATTATTTTGATAAAAACAATCACAGTTACCAACTGTGACCAACACATACATCGGTCACAGAAAAGATAATGTAATCCAACAGGCAGGTCCTATCATGTGATTACAATAAAATAGTCATAAAACAACCAAAAGCAGCCTATTTTAATACTCTTGGCCATTAGATAACATTTGAACATTTATGTGACCCCTAACATCCCACATTTGTTTTCAGTATCTGGTGTAACCTTCTTGAGTAGCAACAACTGCAGCTAAACATTTTCAGTAACTCTTAATAGGTCCTGAACTTTGGCTTGGATATTTGGCCTTTATAGAACTACTTTAACTCTAGGATTTTGCTGGGTTTTCTCGTATGAACTGCTCACAAATTTCCACTGGGTTAAGGAATAAGAACTTTTATTTATTCCTCTTTAACCATTGTTTAGTAAAACAGTTTGAGTATTTAGGATTGCTGCATGACACTCTTTTGGCTGAAAACCTACAACTGACATTTGTCCTAATATTTTAAGAGTTCATTGGTCAGTCAATGATGGCAAGATTTTCTGAACAATACAAAGCAAAACAGGCCCAAACCAGGATCGTAGTCCACTAGATGAAATGACCAAGATACTGCACAGATAAAATAAGGTTTTTAGACCAGAATTAATTCTTTTCCATTATCCAGTTATAAAGCTTCTCATATAAACCAAAAGTGAACTTCTACCCAATAGCATTTTGGCTTGTCTTTAGCAAATTGTAAATGGGCAGCAATGTTCTTTGCAAGCAGTGACTGTTTCCTTGCATACCTGTCATGCACAACATTGCTGTTCAATGTTCTCCTGATGTTGGACACATGAATATTAACATCAGCCAAAGTGAGAGAGGCCTTCACAAGTTTGCTTAGATGTTACCTATGGCTCTTTTGTGACCTTGGGGCCTACATACCTAGGTCTAGTTGGTCAACCACTCTTTAGGATAGTAACAGTGATTTGGAATTTACTCAATTTTTTCACAATTGTTGAAATCCAAATTCTTCACAGAGTTGGTCTTATCTTCTGTGAGGAGCTTCAGTGTTTTTTTTCTGGAGGTCCACAATCAATTTTTTGATGGATCAGACTCTGGAAGATCACTGTTCTTAAAATGAAACAGGTAGCCCATTCACCCAATTGCCAATCCATTGAGCTCTAACCCAAACTTTTAATTAATCATTAATCCCAGAGGTTCACATTTTGCCAAATCATAGGTAAATTGTAACATTTAATTTTCCTCAATAAATAAATGACAATATTTTTAACCAAAAAAGAATAACACAGAAATTGAACATACATTAGCTGACTTAAGAGGGATAATTGGGTATATTGTAAAACTTGGACAAGCCAACTCAATAATCATGCAAAAAAATTGTAAAAGACATGATATTGCCCTGCGTGCAAGCATGACAGATTAAAAATGTAACTGCCTGCACAATGATGCAGTCACATGGCAGTCGCACGTATTATGACCTCACCTTGCCAGTGACCAATGCAAAGAGCAGAATGCCAAGAGACCACCAATCAGCTGCATGTCCATATGGGCCGCTGCTCAGCACTTCAGGAGCTAAGGAAGAACAAGAGGCTTGTGTAAGATCATAAAAAAAAACACATGGGATTTCATATACATTAATGTGAGCTAAAATATATGTGTCAAGATTCATTATTTGGTCTATGAGAATGTGGTATTCAAAAGAAACAATAATACCTACATTCACAATGATATAATAACCGTACATATTGTAAACACATGCATTTTTACCTTAATGAACTTATGAATGATTGTTTTGTCTGTCTTGCATCCTTCTCTGCTAATACAATTACCCATGTACTGAATAGTGCCACAGATGGTAAATGCCCTTCCTCCTCGTTCAAGCCGTCGCGACAGACCAAAATCAGCCAGTCGTAAATGGCCTGTGACACACCCACATAAAGATATTACAATATTACAAATGATTACAATAGTCTGAACCATTCACACACCTAAAAACTACTGCACAAAACAAATTTATAAAACAACAAGACTGTAATTATCTCATTCGTGAAGATTTTTAATAGGAAATATAATCCCAGAACTATTTAAATACCATATTTGAAAATATAATTCCAAAACTATTTAACTGCCATCAGGCCCATGCACAGGTAGGGTTCAACCTGTGCAGAGCACATGCCCTATTTTGTTATTTCACTCGGAAGTGCCCTTTTTTGGGGAGTTACAAAAAACTCAATGTTATTGGTAACACTTTACATCTGTTTGTCTTTTTAACAAATATTTAATCAATTAAAGGCAATAAAAACGTATCTCGTAAGCACTCAATCTGTCCATCAAAATTCACAACTCCGCCCCCTGAGCACCGTGAAGTTCCGTTTCAGCACATCAGTCAGAGTCATAGAGCAGAAGATGAACGTCTTCATATTGTAACGGTAAAATATCTTTTTGTTTGAATAATTTGTTTGTCTTTATGAAATAAACACCAGTGTGTCTATAAAGGTTCATATAATGCATCACCACACTGGTGTGTAATGACGTAATGTGATGTCATTGTTTTAATGATGGACAAATTGCACACATTCGCTGTATTTGTAACTGCATTTGAGTTTGACCCAAAGCAGCCGAATGATCCTTGTCAGCTAGGTAAAATATTTTATAAGAAATTTCTATTTTGATTTTATGACTATCTGCTTAATGTGCTGATGCATGTAAATTACATGATGTAAAATATTAACATTTCATCATATTATATAGCCTATGGTCACACAGCATAGAAGTTAAAATTTTACGATTCTATTATATTATGCATTTGTTTGCTGGCTAGATTTTAAAAAAAGTTTTTAAAAAAAACTTTACACAATGAGAATGAGAATCATCAGGTCACTGTGCATTCTATATATTTTATCGTGTAGGTAATCTGCATGTATGGAAAGAAAAAAAAAAAGAACATCTTACACAACTAAATAAGAGAGAGTGCACAACCATTTCACAAACACAGGACAAATAATACACAGACAACCACCCAGGAGCCAAATTGGTAAAACTAACTTTACTAGAAGGACAAGTGTTTTTGCACTGTATAATCATAAACATCTTTAAACACATGGCTCACAGATGAGTGTTGTTGTAATTAGTTTTAAAGATACCCTCTATATGTATATTTTGTCTGTATGAAAGTTATTAATATAATATAAGAATATTATTGTGTTATTTTTTTGGTGGTGGAGGGGTTCGTGTAGGGGTTGGGGGTCTGTGCATGGCCCTGACTGCTATGTGTACTTAAAGGTTCAAGGTCAAGTTTTCTTTCTTGTCATCATCAGTGTTTACATGTATGTACATAGTGAGATGAGACCACAGTACAACTCTAGAACTTCCACCCTGTTTGATGTCAGATGGTTCTAATTACTGTCTTCAGAAATGTTTGATTAGCTGAAAGAGGTGTTAGATCTGCACTAAATGTCAAGAGGATAGATCTTAAAAAGGGGCCTAGAGTCTATATCACCATCTAATGGATGTTATGTAGAGTTGTATGCTGTTACCTTGGTCTGTTAAGAGGATATTTTCCATCTATTAAATAATAAAAAAGGTAAAACAGTTATATTTACAAACATCTGATCACATATCCCTCATCTGATCATTGATTTTTCAACTCAGTAGGATGCACAAAAAGTATTTACCTTCACGTCACGGTGGATGATCCCACAATCGTGAAGAAATCCTGCAAAGAATTTTGTACAATATTCAATTGTGAATACAGAGATAATGTAAAGTGTTTGAAATTCAGTACAAAGAGCAAAAAAGTTCAGCATAATCATACATAAACTTATTTGGATTTTCAGGTATTCAAATTAGTGTCAAAAACTACAGTTATAAATATAAAAAACTACAGTTATAAATGTAAAACGTTAGTTTTTATATTTATAACTGTAGTTTTTGACACTAATCAGACACTAATGAGATTAAAAAGACTGGTGCTGAAGGATAATATGCAAAAAGTATATCTTCAAAATGTTTCAACTCTCATTCAGTCTTCTGAAGCTGTGTGATGTGTTCAAATGAAACTTGAATAGCTTTTAAATATGTGATATGTGAAATTTTAAAATCTTATTGCTCCAAAAGTCTCATTAAGGAACACAGATCAGCAAACGCCAGCTAAAAAATGTTTTTTGTTGCAGAAACTAAACCTGAGGTGTGTACATCCCAACAGATCTGTCAAACTCACAGTATAACTCAGACAATCCACTCACGTGTGCAAGGTATCTAGATCCAACTTCATGTTTAGCATATGTACAGTACAAGTGGTGCCATTAATTATATGTACGTTGATTTGTCCAGATGCAAGTGTATGTTGATTTGCAAAATAATTCAGCTGTGTAAAACATTCAATCTGTGTAAACAACAGCTCTTAGAGCAGAAAAAACAGGGAAAACACAAACCAATTCTCAGTCTTTATTGAGTCTATATGCAACAAAAGAAATTAGATTTTGCCATGTCTGTGCAATGTATAAAAATATTTGGCTCAGTATATTACATTAGCATGACCCCAGAGCACAGTGGTATGGAATACTAGATGGCCCAAACTGTTGTTGTTAGAGGTTGATGCCGTATGCAACTGTTGACTAATCTACATCCTTTTTTCTGCTGGCAACTCAAACAGAAAAAAGCCCTTGATGTTACTTAGTTCAAAGGCCAGCTCCCCAGTCTGCAATACTTTTCAATGAGTCCCTACAACTCTTTAGTCCAAAAGTACCTAAAAACCACCAGTTTTGTTCTACGGCATCTATAGGTTTGAAAGGGAAGAGGTTGTAAAATGTAGGCCTGTCACGATAAACAATAAATCAATTGACTGCACGATAATTAAAATGAGGTCGATAATTTTCCGGCCGCGATAATTTTTATTTGTTTGCTTTCCAAAGGACTTCACTGTGATACATTGGTCTCTACCGACCCCTCTCGTTTCCTTTGGGTAATGAGGCATGAACTCTCTTGAGGGTTAGCCTAAATGCTAGCTGCAGGATGAGAAAATGCTAACTAGGTACACATTTAAGCTGTGAATACCACTTACACCACGGTGTACGGCCGTCTCACTTACAGGACGGGACGGTTTTTTTTCTCCAAAGATCGGCACTTCTTTGGGAACGTGCCAGAACCTCCGAGTCTCATTTCTCCTCATTTATCCTCAGAAGTGTTATGCGAGATGTGCTTCACTCGGCATTTCGCGCTCTGGTGCGCTGCGGAGCTGAAAAAGCTCTAAGTTTGTAATACTAATAATAACAAATATCCAAGTATTATTATAATTAGGTGTAAATATATTTTAATTAAATGGGAAGACTCTAAATTTACAGAAAGACCTTTAGAAGTGCAGAGAGCCAGTCCGGTTTTAACATGCACTCATTGCTCGTGGCATTTCTAGATGGGGCAACCACCAATCTCTGGGAAACTTCACAGTTAAATAGGGATCAATTAGAGCGTTCCAAAGACCCCTTATTTGCAGGGGCGTAGCCCACTTTTGTCAGATTATATTGTATTAAATTGTATTTATATATTGGCATCCCTATCTCAGAACCCCCCCACACTTTTGGAAAGCTTGATTCACCCCTGCTTGTTTGCCATAATACCCCCCAGCGAACCGGAGTTATTAAGACTTGGACAAAAGTATAGGGACACGCGAGAATTTAGCACAGCTGGACACATTGCTACTCCTGAGAGATCCTGCCTTAAGCCACACAAAGTCAAGGTATGCT
>JBBMFX010000021.1:3709485-3719619 GCA_037832545.1 Rhabdalestes septentrionalis
CACACACACACACACACACACACACACACACACACACACACACACACACACACACACACACACACACACACCACTGTGAAGCAAATTTCTGAAGATAGATCTGTCTATATTTATATGGAGACTGGAGGAAGGTAATCTCCCTGCCTGGCAGGTAGTTAAACACACACAGTCCATTCTGTCTGTTCTAATACATCACACACACACACACACACACACACACACGTGCAATGTCACACTACCACTTCCAATACCAATACCACACACACACTCTGATCTGATATTCTGAGCCTTCTGTGTTAGTTTCAGGCACAAATCCAACACATTCTTCCAGAGTAATGTGGGCAAAACCAGCACACCAGAGTGAAAGACACCTAGAGAGACCTGACAGACAGACAGACAGACAGACAGACAGACAGACAGACAGGCAGGCAGGCAGACAGGAGGTCAGTTAAGTATCTCCTTCTAAAAGTAAGTGAGGTTCTGCTCTGGTCGTTAAAAGCTGCATTTCTGATAGATATCTTCCACCAGCAGCAGCACTAATAACCGCTGGAGACACGAGTCTCAAACATCCACCCTCAGCACAGCACTGCTTACAATCTCAGATTAGATGTGTGTGTATGAGGAGACCACACAGAACATGCAATGACAAGAACTCTGCTCCAAGAACTCTGTTCTTTAAACATTCTGGTGGAAGACTTTCATTCATGAACACCGCTCTCTCTTCTTCACTGAGCTCTTGCTCTCTGTTCAGTCTCCAGCTCAGCAATGAGCCACAGGATTAAGTTCTCATGCCACACACTCTGCAACTCACAGCACTAGAACCCAACCCCTGTAGAACCTCACCCCCGGAGGAACAGAATTCGTCTGTTTGGTCTCAAACTCTGTGACATCTGGCCCTCAGTATATTCACAGTGGCCACACAGACATGGAAACATACCACTGCTCTCCAAACCCACCCTCAGTAGAAAATAAAGCAAAGGAATAAACATGAGCCCAGGTTAAAAACACACCTAGAGTACCTAGAGAAACGTGACCTGCATTCACTAGAGGAGAGGTAGTGTAAAGTATTAAGCAGAGTTCTAAATGAAATGAGTTTAAGTATTTTTGTTTACACTATTAAATTTGTACCACATCACAACATGTTTTTCAATATAAGCAGGTACTCTTGGAACATAAATGTATAAATAAATATAATTACTTAAAAATAATTTTAAATAAATCATTTTTGAAACACACTCTAACACATTCTAACACATTCCCTACAAACACACTTTTCCTACTATACACACACATCGAAAACACACAATTCAAATTTACACTACAAACACATTCTCAGTACACCCTTCAAACACACACTCCAAACACACATTTGCAACACACACTCCACACACACATTTCCAGCACATATTCCAAAAACACATCCGAAACACACACTCCGCACACACGTTTCCAACGAATACAGTACAGGTCAAAAGTTTGGATTACTGCTTTGCACACTCTTGGCATTCTCTGGATGAGCTTCAAGAGGTCGTCACCTGAAATGGTTTTCCAACAGTCTTGAAGGAGTTCCCAGAGGAGTTTAGCAGTAAACACCTGTGTGCAGAGCAGTAATCAGAGCAAAGGTTGGCTGTTTTAAAGAAACTAGAATATAAAACATGTTTTCAGTTATTTCACTTTTTTGTTAAGTACTCCATGTGTTCATTCATAGCTTTGATGCCTTCAGTGAGAATCTACCAATTTAAATGGTCTTGAAAATAAAGAAAACCCATTGAATAAGGTGTGTCAAAACTTTTGGCCTGTACTGTATGTAAAACACATATTTGCACCACACACTCCACACTAGGCCTGTCACGATAAACAATAAACAAATTCATTGCACGATAATTAAAATGAGGTCGATAATTTTCCGGCTGCGATAATTTTCACCACTGCGTACGGCCGTCTCACTCACAGGATGGGAAGTTTTTTTTTCCAGAGATGTGCACTACTTTGGGAACATGCCAAAACCTCTGAGTCTCATTTATCCTCGTTTATCCTCAGAAGCGTGATGTGCTTCACTCTGCGTCTCGCGGTCTGGTGCGCTGCAGAGCTGAAAAAGCTCTACGTTTGTAATACTGATAATATAAAATAGCCAAGTAATAGTATAATCAGGTGTAAATATATCTTATTTAAATGAGAAGACTCTAAATTTACAGAAAGACCTTTAGAAGTGCAGAGAGCCAGTCCGGTTTTAACATGCACTCACTACTCGCGGCTTTCTAGATGGGGCAAGCACCAATCTCTGTGAAACTTCTCAATTAAATAGGGTTCAATGAGAGCTTTCCAAAGATCCCTTGTTTGCCATAATACCCCTCTGCGAACCGGAGTTATTAAGATGAAGATGATCGCCTTGGCCAAAAGTATAGGGACATGCTAGTATTTAGCACAGCTGGACACATTGCTACTCTTGAGAGATCCTGCCTTAAGCCACACAAAGTCAAGGAATGCTGACTGTCTTACAATGTCTTCCACTCCCAGGGTTATGTGATCTTTAGAAGTCAAGGTTTATGGATCTTTGAATGGGTGCATTTGCATTATTATGTCATTATCATTACATCAGTAGAAATGGACACAATGACAATATTATCGTTTATCGCAATAATTTCTGGGACAATTTATCATCCAGCAAAATGTGTTATCGTTACAGGCCTAGTAAAATGTTCATGTATAAATTAAATGCGACTGTTTTTGTACACAAAGTCACATACATATCATAATGTAACCTCTGGGAAAAGATAAAATATTTAAAAGATGTAGGACAAGGGCCCTTTAACAACCTGGTTTATTTCAAGGCATGTGTGATAATTTTGTTATACAGTAAGCACAGCACCAATGATGCTGCAGCATAACTCCAGATCAAAACTGAAAAGCAGAATTCAGACACCAGTCTTGGCTGACTGAAGATAATTGGGGTTAGAGGAAAATCCAAATGCATTTGGCTTTCAATTCTAGCTTTAAAGTTATGCCCTAAGTAGCATTATGTTTATTATGTTAAAAGATTATTTGACGAATTAAATATACTACAGACTAGGTCCAGAGACTCACCTAGAGCAGAGCCGAGTTCAGCAGCAAACACTTTCACTGCATCCTCCCCAAACTTACCAGTCATAACCCAGTAAGTGTATAAATCTCCTGTGCTGCAGTAGTCGCACACTACAAAGGAATACATTGAGTTTTATTTAACAAACACAAATATACACAAATACTTAAGGAAAGACACAGTAATACAAAGAGAACTAGCCAACCAAACATACAAACACACATACACAAATGCAATTAATCAAATTCCCAGTTACTTTTACAAACACATGAGCAGAGATCAAGTTTATTACACTGGCAGAGGCAATCCAACACATCTGTCAACACCATCTGTCTCAATCACAGATAAACACATACAATACAAATAGATCCACAAACACATTGACTGTAAACACCATTTGCATGAATCACAGATAAACACACACACATAAATCCACATAAACACTGACTGCAGGGAAGACAACAACATTCTTGGTAAACCCATAAAATTATCTTATGATGCTAGAGACAAACTAGCATAAATAAACATTCTTCATTACACAAGTGAGGGGTGGACTACTAGGGCTGTCCTCTGAAATAAGCTATTGAAATCTTTATTACTATTTTTATTTATGTATTTTCTTGTTTGTGTTTATTTGCATGCAAAGTGAGACGTCCCTGTATTTTATTTTTTTATTTGTTACTTAATTTGCTTCAGGTAGGAAAATGTGACAATAAGTTATTTTAAATGTATTGTAATATATGTCTATATGCTTTATCTGAGCATATTGGGATGTCATTTCTTAAAGAACACTGACCACCTGTATTGGTCATTACAGAGCATAATTAGTCCTGCTAAACTGTAGCTGGCAATTCTTAAAATATACTGAAATCAATTTAAGAGCTACTGCTACATCTAAGTTCAACAGGTTTCTCCACAGCCTCAAAATTATCTGATGCTGTGCTGTTTATTTATTAGACTTCATTTTTACAGGGATCCTTAATTGGGAACAGCAGTATTATTTACACAGGTTGGTGAAAATAAGGAGTCAAGAAGTCAACAACAGTGGAACCATCACAGCTTGGTCTCAAGACTGTACTGGGGAAAATACCACAGTTAACAAAATACCACAAAAATACATTTAGCTAGGGAAATTAAGACCAAGCTTTGAACAGGAGTGTTACACTGGTCGTGAGGTGAGCTACAAAGCAGGAGTGGAGTCATATCATGCATTATTCCCTCCTTTCTTTGGGCCTGGAAAACGCCTGCTGTGCACATTATTGTTTTTTAGTAGTCTGAAGAGCAACCATTTGATTTTTGCTCCTGTTCTTTCTTAAATGCTGAATTAATCTGCAGGAAACATGCACACTGTACCCAGAATTTTTCAAAGCCATCTTAAAATTGGCTCTATTGTTTTTGCAGGTGCATTTTGTCTGTTTCAACTTGCTTCTTAAGTTCAGAAAACCTAAACATCATAATACATAATTTAAAACATGGTGATAACCCTACCCCAGAACTGGAATAAGCAGCTTGCTTATTCCAAATACAATTGGGTGGCCCTTGCAGGGAATGTAATATCATTACTAATCTGAGTCCCTGTGCCCATTTATCCCTAATTCTGCTCATAATGCAGGTCCAAACATACAGTATGTTTGGTCTGTTTAACACTGAAACAACTTGTACTCAGTCAAAGCAACCAACAGCAAAGACAAAATGGTGCTATTGGCAGCCACTATATCATGATTATCTTCTTGCTTCTGCAAGGAAATGAATGCTTTTTGCTTATTTTGTATTCCTTCATTCATCAGATGATTCTCAATCAGTTCTCCCAAATTGATTGCTGTTCCAAAGTCAAGTAAAAGGTGCTGTATGTGACAGTTCAGAGGAAATCACTATCATTTTACAATAAGATTACCCATTTTATAAGTGGCTAAAAATGAGTTTATTGATGGTAAAAATTAGGTTAAAAATACCTATCATTCACAAGCATGCATAACACATAAATTACAAATGGTGACACTGAGCTGTTGTATCTGATGAATACGCAGATATGATGAAGCTAACAGACAAAAATTTTTAACAGTACTGATCAGTGTGAGCTCACAATATGGGATGCAGTTGATCACCCTTTTAATTTATGTGTAGTTTTAGGTATTTATGATCTAATTAATAATCATCGCAAAATTCTTTTAGACCATTTAAAAGCATATAAGGGCACTCAAAGTGTACAGTGGTACTAAAAAAATTCTCTGTAACCCAAATGTAATCAGTTTGCTGATCTGGCTAATATTGGTGTCTGAATTTTGGTTTTTAGTTTTGAACTAGAGCTTTGAAGCTGACTTGCTAATGTAAAGTTTCTGCAATTGTTTGCAAACTTATTTAGCTGATGGACCATATTCTGGAGGAAATGTGCAAACAACCACGTCAGAGGTTATTCATTTTGAAAGTGAACAGGTAAATGGGATTTGTGGGAAACAGTGTTTAGGTGTGAGGAAAGGTGGACATTCTGGTGGGAAGAGTAGGACGAAAGCTGGGCTGAGAGGGCAGGGTCTGAGTCACTCACTAATGTAGAGATGACGCTGGGTCTGCCAGCAGTCCTGGAGGTCATGGACAAAAGGGTGACGAACCTGACGCTGCAAGGCAACAGTCAAAACAACAACAACGGCACAGGCTCTCTTAGACATAGAGCCATTGCATGTCTAAAACTCTGCCTTTTCATGCATACAAGTGGAACATGGGCCAGAAAGGTGGAGGTTTAAACCTCCATATTTTATGATCTCATAAACAAAAAAGTGCAATTTTTGATATTGCTGATTATGTAATATACATTTTCGGGTTGAGGCAAAGACGGATCTGTCTGAACTGACCTGGATTATCACTTCTTCTTTAGACTGGTCCAGAACTCCAAGCCGGAGAATCTCAGATTTTGGGATAACCTAGGTAGCCAATTACAAGTACACAAGGTATAAGAACACAGTGAAGGCCCATGTGATATCCATAATACATGGGTGTGTAAAAATATCAAAATATGTCAAAATATTATGATATTGTAGGAGTAATGCACCTTAACTGCATAAGTCTTTTGTTTGGACTTATCCTTCACCTTCAAGATGGGGCCAAATGATCCTTTAGCAATGTATCCCAGGACCTGGGTGCACAGAACAGAGGATATTTTTGAAAGAAGTGTAACACAGACCTGTAAAACACTGTAAGACGTGGAACCAGAGCCTGCACAATTGTAACCTCACATTTCCAAATGTTTAAAAGTAGTACAAAGTATTCTTTTTCAGCCAAGCCCCACTAGGGCTTTACTTAAAGGTCGTCAGTTCTCACTGTTGTAACAACCTACATTTAACTAACTAATCCCTTAAGCTCTAGGCTTCCTGTTCAGATACTTAGACTTATTATTATAAAACTACTATAAATAATTATATACTGCAGTAAAACTAATACATAATCTTTGTAGTAATGACAGTAAGAACCTGAATTATGGACCCACACATATAAGCTCTTAATGCAAGGATGTAAAATCCACAAATATCTGGTATGGCTGCAGGTTTTCACTTTAAATAGGTAAGAGTTTACCAGATTACACATGTTTAATTAAAGGATCCAAATTTTCAAACCGCTGTTATTTTGTTGGAATAAATATCTGCAGCCAGACCAGCCTTTCGCAGACAAAACTGGAAGCCTTTGCAATAGAGGATTACACCAGTTTCAGAGCTAAGACAATTCTTTATGTAAATAACTTTTCGCCTATCTCATCAAGCACCGCACAGTAATAAACTGCCCACCTGAAAGTGCTCATGTCCAGGTTTGGTTCGGTGGGGGAACTCGGGCAGAAACATGGTGATGAAGCCAGGGAGTCCCCACTCAATCTGCAGTATCTCTGGGCTAGGCAAAGGGGACAGCAGGGTTTCTGGGACATGCACACCCTTGTCCTGAATCATACGGCGTGGTGGGGCAAGTTGGCATAAAGGCAGGTGGAGAGAGATGCCCTTGCTTGAGAGAAAGCCATGCCATCCAGAAGACTGCTGCTGTAGCATATGAGATCAAGTAAGGCAGATTTATTCAACTGATTGCCAAGAAACAGATGTGAGTGATAACATGTGTGCTAAGTGGATTAACTAATACTCATAGAATGATGACTGAGTTTGACCTAAAAGATCCTTTGGCATTCTTTAGCTCAATGCAACTCTGCTCATACTCTTAATAAACATCAAACAAATAAATACACTTCATGGGAATTAACAAAGTGCCTACATAATACATACTCACGGTGAGGTATTCCTACATTTGTGAGAACTCCTATAATACTTTTTCTGAATTATACAGCTGACCTACACTTAAACCAAACCTTAACCTCTGCTTTAGTGTCCCTGCCCTTCCTAACGTCGTAAAGTAGCACGCTTCCTTTTGACGACCTTACTTTTGATGTACTACTGTCATTTTGGGGACGTAAAACCTCTCCAAAACTCACTCACTCACTCACTCTCACTCTCTCTCGCTCTCTCTCTCTCTCTCTCGCTCTCACACACACACACACACACACACACACACACACAACTGGGTTTCCCAAACGTCAAAGTAAAAGCAAAACTTTTTTTGCAAAGCAGCACTCCCGGTTTGTACGCACCTTGCTGGTCTTGCTCCCACTGGTGCCCATTCTATCTCTGATATGCGCTGAAAGCTCATCCTATTCACAATTCGTCCATGTTTCGTACGGCCACGATGTTAGCCCGCAGTTTTGGAGTCTCGCGATGTAAATGTTTTTGCTTTCTTTTTTCGTTTTTTCATCGTCAAATGGCAAACCTGAAAGCAGAAGTGTGCGTAACGCAAAACAAAACGAAGTTAAACTGAGGAGCCATGAGTCTGAGAATTATGGCGACATAAACAAGATAATCCTTGCCCTGTTTTCCCCCATCCGTTATCGGTCAAGCCCACCCCTTCTGGTTCATTGTCAGAAGCGCTTCACTCATCGATAGCCAATCACAGGCTGGATCGTACTCACTAATCTAGAGGCGGGATTTCATGAGTACGGGTGGAATGATTTTCATTGTCGTCATTCTGCCAACATGTAATCGGTTGTTGATCGACTGCCCAATCGCTCGCTCGTATCTGAGCACACATCAACCAGCAGGTCCTGTCTTTTGCTCTGAAAAATTTACCCTCAGTTCCTCCGAAATGGATGTTTTACGACGTCTTTAAAAGTGCGGCTAGGTAAAACTAGACCTAAAGGCTTTTATGGAAGAACATCTGTATTTAAATAAAAAAAATCTTTATAGAGATTGCAGCCTTGTCAAAACATAATAACTAATGAGATCGTGGAAGCCAGGAGTTCTGATAAAACTGTTTTACAGCCACTTGACCAGTAATACAAAATGTATGTTCTAGATTAGCAGGATAACCAGACCTAGAGAAGGCTACATATATTTTGTATGTGAAGAGGTGTATAATGCATGCTGCAGAAAAACTGCTGTCTTTTTTAGCTGCATAAGTAAACTGCTGTTTATGAGGCTGGATTTTGAATGCAGTCTCCAAGGCAGCATCCCACAGACATGAACTCTAATAAATGTCTGCTTCAATAAATGTCAGCTAAAATGCTCCATGTGGTATTTAATTTTTTTGAAGGCAGAATATGTCCTTTGTACACATCATACAATCCCGTGTTTTGCTGATAGGTGAAGTAGGTGTGGTGTTATGGGCTGTCACAGAAATATTATGTCTGTCCACTAGTGTTGCTTTGATCGACGAAAATTATGAAGAAATAACGTCATCAACGAACATTTTTTCACGTGACAAAAACAAGACAAGACGCGATGTATATGCTGGTTATGTGATGATAACGTATATATAGATAATGTAGTTTTGTTGACGAAAATGAACAAGACTAAATGTGATAAAATCTATGCTAAAATGTCTCTTAATTTTAATTGACTAAAATTAGACGAGACGTTAATTCCTGAACGATAGCCCTACTGGAAAAAACAGCTAGACCAGCTCAAGCTGGTCAGACCACCCAATTCCAGCTTATGCTGGTAGCTGCATTTTTCAATAACTGATTCAACTGATTTTTTAGCTAGTTATTTATGAAAAAGTATGAACTATTTTTTAAATAATAGCTTCCAGTTACAATACATGTCCAAAGCCTGTTCTGCTTCATGAATATAGCAAAAAATTGCTTAATTTTTTTGTTGATGGCTTGAAATTTTTCTGTTATATAGTGCCCAAGTTTTCCTTCAGCTCTCCTTCATCCAAATTTTTGCCCTCCAGCCTCTTTTGAAAGCAACCTAGGAAAAAAGACATAGCTGATCAATCAATTGCACAGGAAATACAATCAACATTACATGAACAGAATAAAAGTCAGAAAATGCTAGCAGGGACCAGTTATTTGGTGTAGAAGCATCTCATAAACCTTTATTAAATTTCCTCTACCACGGTAAATTGTTAGTTTTTGTACTATACTGATCCTATAAAGACACTGTCAGTTATGTTTTCTTTTTCAATTGTTGTGCTGTGAAATCAGCATTAGAATGAACTGACTAAGCAAATGGTGTATGGCAAATTGTGTTGTTGGTTTGTACAGTGCATCTGGAAAGTGTTCACAATCGGGCCTGTATGGTAGAGTGGCCAGACAGAAGCCACTCCTTAGTAAAAGGCACATGGCAGCTCGCCTGGAGTTTGTCAAAAGAGGTCTACAGCAGAGGTGGAGCCAGACATAGCCAGTATCTGGGGCTTAGCCCAGAGGGGGGTCTGGATTTCTTAGATGCAATTTCCTGCATTCTAGTTCACTTTAGGGTAGACATGGCAAATCCTAAATCCCTTCTGATTCAAATTCTACATTCTCAGTTGCATGGCCTGCACAAGACAATACTATTTAATGGAAAGAAACAATAACCAATAGATTCTTATGTAAACAACTATGGCAAAATTGAGACTTATAAATGTGATACCAACTTTCAGAACGCAGAGCTGCACAGGGGCATTGATCTCTACAACATACTCTTCAGTGTTATGGAGTTGGCTACACGCTTTATCCAGGTGCCTTATAGATCAGTGCCCCTGCACAGTGCTGC
>JBBMFX010000021.1:3719719-3742794 GCA_037832545.1 Rhabdalestes septentrionalis
TTTAGATTTAACATTTAGATTTAGATTTAACATTTAGATTTAGATTTAACATTTAGATTTAGATTTAACATTTAACAATTAAGCAGCAAGAAAATGGACCAAAACCTAACACTGTTTTTAAAACACATTTAGCTATAAATGTGTAAAAATTGTGTGAACACTGTGCTAAATGTTGAAAAAATGACACCTCTAAATTTGTAAAGCTGTTTTTACAAACGGCGCCCAATAATCACGGACAGTGCAAAGACATGCTGTGGGCATTTAGCAGACAATGAGATTAAATTTAATATTTTAAAACTGTGTTAAAAATGTTAAAAATATTTTTACAATCCAACGTGTTCTGATATGTGGATACATTGTGCAAAATGAAGTTATTAGTGCAATTTAATTTAATTGTGCAAAGTGCTAGACCAGGTTCACAGTAGTAAGTAATTATTCACAGTAGTAGGCAATTTCATTCTTGAAAGAGTGTGTGTGTGTGTGTGTGTGTGTGTGTGCAAAGAATAGCTTATGTTTTGTATGGGGTTAGGATGGGGCTAAAGGAGAGGGGAGGACACTGAGGGGCAGTGTGGTGTTCAGGAGCGTGACAGCCTGGGGATAAAATCTATCACACAGTCTGGTCGAACTGGCTCTGATGCTGCAGTACCTTCTCCAGGATGGCAAAAGGGTAAACAGTCCATGTGAAGGGTGCGAGGGGTCCTGCACAATACTGCAGTCTTTTCAAACAGTCCTTGTTGTGGAAGAGTCACGTAGTGGTGGGAGAGGGACCCCAATAATGTTCTAAGCTGTTCTCACTATCCTCTGCAGGTGCTTGCGATCAGAGGTGTTGCAGTTTCCATACCAGACAGTGATGCAGCTAGTTACAACACTCTCAATGGTGCCTCTGTAGAATGTGGTGAGGATGGGATGGGGGAGGGTTGCCCGTTTAAGTCGCCGCAGAAAGCGAAATCTCTGCTGGGCTTTATTGGTTAAGGAGGAGGTGTTGTTTTTACATGCGAGTTCCTCGGTGATATGCACACCAAGGAACTTGGTCACAATCCCCACAGCAGAGCCACTGATGTAGAGTGCAGCATGTGCAGGACGTGGCTCAAAAACCATCTCCTTTGTCTTGTCGACGTTGAGAGACAGGCTGATGTGCATACACCTTTTGGCAAGCTGTTCCACCTCCTCTCTGTAGACAGACTCATAATCCCTGTTTATCAGTCCCTGTGAAGGTAGCCAAGCGGACACTCTTAGTTAAAGGTGGATTTGGCCAAAAACAGCAGAGTGGAATGGACAATATTTTATTTTTAAGCTTGGACAAACAGCACCAAGCAAAAGTGTCCATATAAAGTAATCCGGATAAATGCTTAAAAGAAGAAAAGAAAAAAAGAAAATAATGCCAAAATTCAAAAGTCCACAAAATATCGCAGAAAATAAAGCTATTTGCTATAACCCTCTACTTTACAGAGGTCAATACAACATTTCACTCAAGAGACTAACTTTACACGCACATGCAAGACAAAAAGACTGAAGACAAGCAAACATATACCAGATGACCTGCACCATTTACAAACAAGGGGGAACATAAAACTACCAACATCAAAACAAGAAAACAGACTCAAAAAGCATAAATTATAACATGAATAAACTAGCAGATTTTCTATAATAATATCAAAACATAACGTTCCATAAACCCCTGAAAGGAAACAATGCAGAGGTGGCTTGATCAAGGCCCCTCAACCATCCCCATAGCCACAACACAGGTGAACTAACCCAATTAGGCCCGGAACCAAATATTAAGCAATATTTCATGCTCATTTTCATGTTCATTCTAAGCTCAATAAATGTACAGGATAAAAAGAAGACTTGGCGTCTTTTATTGCAAAAAAAAAAAATGTGCGCGTGTATGCAAACATCAGTGTGTGCGCATGTGTGCGTGTAGAAAAAGTCTTTAGGCAGGGCCTCTCTGTGCGGTCTTGCCAGGACCGTCACAGTCTCAGCACAGTCTTATCATCCTTGATGATGTGATTGGTGTTGTGTGCAGCTGTGCAGTCAGCAGGGTGAAGAGTAATGGACTGAGTACTTACCCCTGCGGAGCTCCTGTACTCAGCGTGATGGTGCTTGAGGTGTTTCTGCACATCCGTACAGACTGGGGCCTCTCTGTCATCCAAATCCAAAATCCAATTGCAGAGATTAGTGTTCCGGCCTAACCCGCTCAACTTCACAATCAGTTTTTGAGGGATGATTTTGTTGATGGCGGAACTAAAGTCTATGAACTGCATCCTGACATAGGTGTCCCTTTTTCCTAGGTGTGTCAGAGAGAGGTGGAGGGCAGAGGAAATAGCATCTTTAGTGAATCTGTTGGACCGGTATGCAAATTGGATGGGGTCTAGGGAGGCAGGGTGGCTTGCCTTTATGTGTGCCAAGACCAGTCTTTCATAGCACTTTATGATAATTGGCATGACTGCATTTGGCCGGTAGTCGTTCCGGCTCGTCACTGATGACTTCTTTGGCACTGGGAGGATTGTGGTAGCCTTAAAGCATGCGGGAACAGAAGAATGGCTCAAATAGGTTTAAAAAAGTCTGTGTGGACACCATCTATTTTGGAGAGAGAGAGTACCTGGTCGCTGGAGGGAGATATTGTTTTCCTTGTAGGATCATTGTTCTGTTCATCAAAAATGTAATTTAGGTTGTCTGGGAGGGAGGCATCACTTTACCATCCCTTGTAATCTGTGAGGGCCTGGATGCCCTGCCACATGCAGCGTGTGTCTTTGGTAATGTTGAAGTGCTCGTTTATCCTTTGTGCATAGTCCTTCTTTGCCCTCCCCACTGCATGAGACAGGTTGGCTCTGGCTGCCCTGAGAGCAGCCTTGTCTCCTGATTGGAGTCAAGGCATTCCTTGTGTTGAGCAGTGTGTGTACTTCTCTCATAATCCAGGGCTTTTGCTTGGCTCTTGTGGTGACATACTTGGAGACAGTAACATCCTCTATGCATTTAGAGATATAGCAGATCACAGAGTCTGTGTACTTTTCCAGGTTGATGGAATCATTGTTAATAAAAGCCTCCCTAAATATGTCCCAGTCTGTTGAGTTGAAGCAGTCTTGGGTCACACTCTGATTTTCTTGTGGGCTGGTTTGATGCGTTTCAGCCGGAACTTGTATACAGGCAATATGAACACACTGATATTGTCCAAATAGCTGAGGTGGGTTCGAGGGAAGGCCCTGTAGGCCTCGCAAACATTAGTGTAAACAATGTCCAGGCAGTTTTTTCCCCTAGTAGCAAAATTCACATACTGATAGAACTTTGGAAGAACTGTGTTCAGGTTGGCATGATTCATGTCTCCAGCAATTATGAAAAATGCCTCAGGGTACACAGTTTGGAGTTTGCTGATGAAGCCATACAGTTCGGCTAGCGCTCTGTTAGCATTTGCGCTAGGCCGATAGTACACCGTGATCACCATTACACAGCTGTATTCTCACAGAAGGTAGAAGGGTCTACATTTCACTGATAAAGCCTCACTCAGCGGGGAACAATGACCGGTAGCAACAGCAGCGTTTGCACACCAGTCTCTGTTTACATACATGCACAGATCTCAACCGCCTGTCTTACTAGATCTCTGACTCTCTGGCATCTCTGTCCACTCGGAAGCTGGTCAGGCCATCAAGCTGGATAGCCGATTTTGCAAAGTTGTCCTGTAGCCACGTCTCAGTGAAAACAAAAACACAACAGTCCTTCATTTCCCAACAGTCAGCGCGTGAAAATGACAATTCTATCAGATGTGAACTCAGCACAGTACACAGTGTGAACAGAATGAAATTGTTACTCTGCATATAACAAATTCACCAAGTAAAACAGGAAGCAGCCATGAATACAGCACCTGGAGAACAGGGGAGCAGCATGTGGGGGATGGGACCTTGCTCGAGGTTACCTCAGTGATACCAATAGGAGTCTTGTAAATCAAAGTCATGACTTCCTGATTGCAGACCAAAATCCCTAACCACTAGTCTAATGTGCAGCAGTTTGTTAACCCTTTTGTGCAGATAGGAAATCCAGCTTCATTTGGAACGATATGTACTTAAGATTCATTATCTAATGTATTACATGCAGCACAGTGGTCATTGAGGGCTTAAATTGAAGAAGAAAAATAGGCCAAGCTATTCATTCACTTCCAGTCCTTTATTTCCTTCATTAAGTCTACATTACAGAACATCATATACAGAGAAATATGTCAAAAAAGAAAAAAATGCCTATGGTTTTTTTTAGCTTCCAGTGAGTCCATGGTTGGTGTGTTAAAATTGCGGGTCATACACTACAATTCCTGATGTTCCTAGTAGGCAAAATCCAAAATTTGAATCAGATACATAAAATTACAAAGTTGCTACACAGCAACACATAGCGTTTCCAAGTGTCTCCAAACCTCTCCAAAAGCTCTCCAAAACACAAAACAGGCTTTTCACCAGACAACAGGGTGTGTGTGTGGTATTTGTGTTTTGACATTGTACAAACAATTTTCACTTAATTTCAGACTAACATTTACAATTCTTTCAAGTAAACCAATAAGGAGGCCCATGACCTCTCCAAACCTCTCCAATGCCAACCATTGAAAAGTCTTTTAGTGTAAACATATAAGTGTTAGAAAGCAGTCCTTTCCAGAGCCCTGTTAGCCAGAACAGTTGCAAACCTGAAATCTGCAGTGTGCTGTTACGACCTCGCTTTGCTAAAGGAGGGCATGGAGTTAAGGCTGGGGCTTGAGCTGGCCACTGGTACTGGTGATGGGGGAAGCTGGAGGCCTTGCAGGTGGGGCTGTAGATGAGGTAGTGTGGTAGAGTGGCAGATGTTTCATCACTGCATGAACAAAGAAATGGGACAATATATATTAACATGTAAAATGGCTAAATGAATAAAACTGAATGAATAAAAATGTAATAAATTAATAAAATAAATGGCTTATAAATCACTATATCAACATAAGTGTATGTTTGATATAGTCAACAAAGAGCCCCATGAAAAAGGCTGTTTTTTTTGCACATTTAAATGGTCATCATGTAATATTATAAGGTAACCCTTGTTCAGGATAAATTAATCTCTTTCTCTCTTTTCTTACATTTCATGCACTGTATGCTACAATGCAAATTAAATGCAAAGGCCAACAAACTAAGAAAATATTAATTTACATTACATGTATTTATAAATATACGATCACTTACACATCAAGGATGATATCGATTCCCCTTCACAAATGCATCTCCAAAGCTGAATCCACGCTCCCAGCCTTCAAGTCAAAAAGTTCAGCATGGACCTCTTCCAAGGTCCATCGCTTCTTTTGTGGTCTTGCCATGACAGAAAAATGCAGCCAAAATGCAGGCAGAACATTTAAATGGATGAGATCTGAGAGATAGCGCTCTTGGGAAATGGTGACTTGTGTCAGCTTTGCGCAACAAATGAGCTTTGCGTAAAGCACATGAGGCGTGAGAGATGGCGAGGTCCTTGACTTTACGCATTAACCTTGAAAACGCATGGATAGACCAATTAAGGCAAATTACCTGCCTTTGTTTTTATAAGAAGGCATACTATTCGTTAAGAGATATGTCAGTTAATTCTGGTAAGCCTGCGATTGGCTAGGAAGTGAAATTCGAGACCTCGTAAACAACGTAAACAAAGCAGCTGCTCTCACGATGAGTGAAACTGACCGTCTTTTATGAAAACAAGTTCAATCACAGCAAATAACAACTTTTGAATTTTATAGAGAACATCTTTAGTTTATGATCCATGTATAACATTACGTGTAAACTTGAATTGGATGGTCAGAAAGATTTTGTGAATATCTTGTTGCTTTACTGTTTACTGAGTGCTGATTTTCTTCATGATAAAGTGAGCGAGTTAATAAACACCTTTTTGGACATTTACATTCTGCTGGAACCAATTATTCAGATGTTTAGATGTTAAATTATATTATGTTGCGTTTATTTGACCGTAACTTGCATCTTAAACATGTTTAAAGATCTAAATTTTAAAGGGAGGCTACTTCCTGTGTAAACATTAGCAAAATGCTCATTCTAGTTAACTATTGCATAATAGATACCCAAATTAACTATGCACATAGTTGAAATATTAGTAACAGTGGCAAGTTGGTTGTTTTGGTTGTATATTGATAATCGCTGGAGGCGGGCCCACTAGAGGGAGCTTCTGCGCAAAATGTTAAAGTGCAAGCTGAGACTCCAGCATGACTATCTGTAGCACCCTAGCTAGAAAGACAAGAGCCAAAGGGGTATGATAGACATGAGAGCATCCTGAGACACCAGCACATCTCCACTTCAACGTCAACAAACTTGAGTGAACATGAAAAGTGGCAGGGTAACAGCACCACCATCCCAGTTTACTTGAACTTCCCAGCACAACACCCTTTATCTAACAGGAAGAAATTAATAACAAAATGCCTACGAAATTCAGTAGGATTTGAGTATGGACTTATAAACTGAGGCTGAATCTGAGTCCTGAATGGTATGTAGAAGGGCACACTAGAGCTGGGAGGCTTTATATGAAAACAATCTTTCACCAGCTGAAGATTTAATAATGTTGGGGACAAGCAAACAGTCAGCACCTTGAGATCTGAGTAATATTAGTACATTGATACTAACAAATAAGTTCAATTAGGTATTTGCCATTCAAGCTTTATATGCCAATAATAGAAAGTCAGCATGAAATTTGATCAGAAGCCACTGTAGTTTTAATAATATTTTGTTAATATAGTTTAGTTTCTTGGTTCTAGTGGGGCCATAGTGGATTAGTTGACGCTTATTTAGATGCAGGATTCCTTTCAGTTCATGGGACTTTTACTCAAAAACACAAACAAAAAGATTCGAGGGCCAAACACAAAACATACTGGATACATACAGGCAGGTGATGTGGGGTAACCAATGAACAAACACAATCACAAACTTAAACACAACACAGCTGTGACTGATTCATTTAATAAAAGCTGTGAAACTTGTCAACTTAAAAGTCCCACATATTCACAATGATGGCTTCTAGCGTCCACTAACAAGAACGTCACAGGATCCCCCCCACAAGGCCCAAAACTGGAGTCTCAAAAAGGCCACCTGGCCCACACAAGAGAAGAAATAATCACGGCTGCAAAAAAATTTTCCCCATGTGCCCCAAAATGCCACCCAGAGATGGTCTTCGCCTTTGGCCGTCCACTGACCTGGGCAACCTGTGTGGGTTCCACTAGTCCATTATGTCCAGTTGTGCCATTTGAATAGGAACCCTGTGACATTCCGAGTCTACAGCTGCTAGAGGCTGCTATTGTTCCAGTTTTGCGTTCTTTCAGCTGTTCTGTGTTTGTGTTAAAGTGTTTGTGTTCACCGGTTGATTTAGAATTTCAAGATTCAAGACTCAAGATTTTTATTACACAGTGAAATGTATCCTTGGTTTCGTTCTAAGTTTTGTGTATATTCAAAGAACCTTTGTTCATTCTTTTGTGTCGGTCAACCCTCACAAATATTCTCACCTGTCCTTCATGTGTCTCCTGTTCTATGTATGGCTTGTGTTTAAGGCCCTGGTGGCTTGTGTTTATGATTTTAGTTCCTGTTTTGTTGATAAAATCCAACAAAAAGGAACCCTGCATCTGCACCTAGCTACACTCCCTAAGCCCCGCCATGACAGATGGATTGACTCAGCAATGAGGGATAGCAGATAGAGCCACGGGCTTGTGGGAACCTGTGATGAGGAAGTGACCCACTGGATCCAGGGTGGTGGTGAGTCACTTCACCACAGACATCCTGTGCAGTGTGCAACATGGCTGCCCATACACAGGCTAACAGCCTAGCTCTGCAGCCTGCCTGGAGCAAAACTGCTAGGTAGCCGGCTACATGGGATGGAGTCCCTGGGGCTCTTCCAGTCCACACACAGGCACCCAAGTTACTCCCCAAAGCTGCGCCAAGGCTACCACCCATAGCAGTGTTCGACTTTGTGCCATAGCAATTCCATGACTGCTACCCACAGCAGCTCAGAAGCTCCAGCCACCTACACTGGACCCACAGTTGAGTTTGTGTTTTGTTAATAACATCCAACAAAAGGATCCCTGCCTCTTCGCCCCGCTACACTTTCTGAGCCCCGCACATGACACATGGAGGGATAATGCACTTCTTAGCTTAGCAATATTTCATAGATGGAGGAAAACTATTTTGGTAACAGTAATCATATTTGGGTCGAATTTAAGATTGGAATCCATAGTGACATTGAGATTTTTACACTAGACCTTGAAAAAGCTGAGGAATGGGCAAGATCAAGCATTAAACCAGGCAGTTTGTTTCTTGCAGCTTTTGGAGTTAGAAGAAGGATATCTGTTTTTAACCACATAAAGCAAGAGAAAGTTCATAACATACGTTTTGTATCTCTTATACAGTACTCAGGCTTTTAAAATCTTTTTTTATCATCTGGGTTAGCAGAGATGTATATCGTCTAAATAGCGTAAGCTACTTCTATACTTCCGGATAGTCATACCTAATGGCAGCATGTACAAAGTAAACAAAAATGTCTTAAAACGTCACAATAATTTACTATTGTTTTTGTTTTTTGACTACACGCTGAAGCAGTTTTGCCATGGCTAGATTAGGTTTAACACTGAAGTATACATTAACATTGGATTAATTTTAAATTAAATCACCATATTTTTCCTTTAAAATGCTGAACGTTATATTTTCTTCTGTGTCTTCACATTCTTCTTCTGGAGTAAAAGTGTATGTTGTCTAAAATATTTTTTAGATAAACCATACATGGTTAGATATATCTTTTAACATTTTAAATATATTTTTTGTTATAAATCTGCTTTTAATCAATATTTTAGTGTATGTGTTTCTGCAGGGGCTCTGCTGCGGCCAACTGTATTGCACAGATCTCCATTTGCCTCTTGTTGTTCAGCTACATACGCTGGAAAAAGCTGCATAGCAAGACATGGGGTGGTGAGCAACACACACATACACACACACACACACATGAATGTCCTGCGTAGAGGATTGGTCTGACACATATGTTTCTGAAATTGGAAAGACAAGATAATTGTTTATAGGATTTGGGTTAGAGGGAAGTTCTGTCACAAAACCAACATCCCCCCTCTACGCACGGACACCGAGACAGCGCGTCGGCGTTGCCGCGCAGCCTTCTGGTGCGGTGCTGGATCTCAAAGTAGAAGGACTGCAGGACCTCTAGCCAATGAGCAAGCTGACCCTTAGGCTCCTTGAAATTCATGAGCCGCACTAGCGACGCATGATCCTACCACAGACAGAATTTCTGCCCATACAGGTAAGGCCAAAAATGCTTTAATGCGAGCCTGTTACGATCCGCACATGCTCACATAGACGCTCCGGCTGGAGGCCACACAGGAAAGCTTGAAACACCAACTCCTCCTGGATCACACCCGGGAACTCTGGATACCTCCGCCACGCAAGCTGCCACAGATCAGCGGTGAAGGCTTCCAGTGCTTGCCCCTCACGCCGCTGTCGGCTCATGAGCTGGGCGTGTGCATCCTCCTGTGGCATGCGCCAGCCAAATCGGTGCAAAACGATTTGATGGGGGAGGCACGCTGCCGTTTTCTCACGGCCACTGTTTGCCCTCTCTACTGCCCTCTGCTGCCAGCAGCCCAGAACCGCCTTGTAGTCTCGTTGCTGGCCGGTGAGCACTGGAATCAGCTGGAGCACCCTCTGCCGCTCTCTGCCATCTTGCTTCTCCTGTTCTTACAGCATTTAAATCCCCCCCCCACACACACACACTCTCACACACTAATCACAACACTCTGACTAAAACTGGGAAATTTATGACAAACACATGACACGTGGACCTTTTTGTGCCCAGATCAGCATGTATCCTGAAATTCTGGTGTTGAGCTCCTCTGAAGGCATGGCTGAACCAAGCCCGGTGTGACAATAAGTAATTCCTGAAATTGAATTTTAACCCATATTTTACATTAATGGCTTTTAGCCGCTCTTATCCAGAGCAACGTACATCAGTGCTGAAGTTGTCCACATCTGTTTCTTAAAACTTATAAATCAATACATAAATCAACATCCACTTTTCAACCAATTTACTTTAAAACTGGTACATATATCTGCAATAAAGTCCAACAAAATTGTTTTATGTCAAGTGAATTAATGAATGAGTATCTCACCCCTGTAGGTTGGTCAACTGCATCACTGCAGGAGTGGGATTCCTTTATGCAGCTTGCCATCCCAAGTACACTCATGCTCTGCTTTGAGTGGTGGATCTATGAAATTGGAGGTTTTCTTGCAGGTATGTTGGTGTGTACACTGGTCCACCATGACATTAAAACCAGCTGTCTATTATTGTATAGGTCCCCCTTGTGTCATCTGAACTGCTCTGACCTTATGAAACATGAATTCCACAAGACCTATGAAGGTGTGTTTTGGTTTCTGGCTATAAGAGAGTAACAACAGATTTTAGGTCCCGTAAATTTCAATGTACACATGAACATAAGAATTGGACCAATGTAAAAAGGTGGCCTAATGAATCGGGTTTTCTTTTATATTCTGTGGATGGGTGAGAGCATTTATGTCACTTACCTGGAGAAGAAACAGTCCCAATGGTGGCAATGTGTTGCTCTGTGCAAAGTTATAATAGATGTTCATTTGGCATGATCATGTGCCTAAACATAGTTGCAGACCAAGGAAATACCTTTATGGCAACATTTTTCTTTAACCACAATAGCCTCTTACAGCAGGATAATATGCTCAGCCACTCTAGTGGCTAGTCTGGACCATGTCTGAGCAAAAAATAGATAAAATAGAAATATTTAGCCTCCAAATTCCCCAGGTATCAATCTGGTTAAGAATCTGTTAGATGTTCTGGGCAAACTAGAGCAGCTGGGAGCCTAGCGATTTGTGCCTTCACCTTGAAATCAGGACATCATGGGATTGATTCCCAAGACTGTGAAGCCCCTCTGAGGTATCCTTAAGAAATTTCATGCTGTTTACACTGTGTGCTATGGTGTGTTTATGTATGCCACAATAGTTACTTTCACTTTCAAAATGGTACAATGGCCACCTTGCAACTTACAAGACTGAAACTACACAAAAAAGGGTACCCAGCTTTTCATGTGTTTAATTTGGAAAAATATTAAAATCAGTTATTATGTGATAATCATGAAATCTGTTCTATGCATTTACATATACACAATTTTAAGACTCCCAAACCAGTTCACCCCTTATGTCACCCCAAACCAGTTCACCCCTTATGTCACCCCTTATGTCAGGGTCCTCTCTTTTTTATTCAGTCTAAAGTACTTCCAAACTTTCTGAAAAAATTAACTTTTGCCCCTTCATCTCATGGTTAGGTATGCTGGGGGAGGTGGACCTGGCTGCACAGCATGTGCTGCTGGAGCTGGGAGCCATAACATACATGGTGAGACAAGAATGTTCACTGCTATTTTCTTAAAGCAATGATTGAGTTCATATTACCACTTCTTTACATTACTGAACCAATTAAAGCATATTTGGTAGATTAAGTTTGTTTCTTTACTTTTGAACAGAAGATATGAGAATAATGTCACTAACAAATGATGAAAATTTATAGCCAACAAGTTAGCCCAGGTCAAACTACATGTCTGAATAATCAGAACCTCGTTTTATATGTTTTGAAATCTTTAGTAGTCTCAAATACATTTGGGAGGTTTTGGTGAAAATGTATGTGATATTATTAATTTAAGGGAAATGTGTGTAAATTTATACTTTGGCTGAAACATGGCTTTCATATTCATTGACAAGAGACATGCTGTCAGCAGCGTGGTCTGTCATTGTGTGCAGCCATGTCAGTCATTAACGGGCTGAGAGTGCAGCGTGTAGAAATGGGAGTTGTGAAAGGGAGTGGTTGAGAGTGCAATGTTAGTATTGTAGTGTAAAATAGGTCTTCTGAAGCTACTGATCTGCCCTCTTGAAAGGACGACTGTGGCCCCCATGTCCTCTGTGAACAAGCGCCCTCGTGGAGCCACTTGGATGCACTGGAGGCTACAGCTTAGAGAGTGGGAACTGGGGCTGCAGCTATGGGAACCAGGCTTGCAGCTATGGAAACTGGGGCTGCAGCTATGGGAACAGAGATAAGGGCTGTAGCTGAAGAGACTGAGAAGAGGGCTGCAGGTTTGGGGACTGAGATTAGGGCTGCAGCTCTGGGGAATGAGATGAGGGCTGCAGCTCAGGGAATTGAGACGAGGGCTGCAGCTCGGTGAACTCAGATGAGGGCTGCAGATTTGGGGATTGAAACAAGGGCTGCTCACTTTGAGTACTGAAAGGAGGCCTGCACTTTCAGTGATGGCAACTAGGGCTGCAGCTGAAAATATTAGTCCTTCATACATACAAACAACTGCGGCTTCTTGTGGCCACTGACCACAGTGTTTATTTTCCTAACCACTTCAGTTCACTCTAACAGGTACATTTGCTACTGAAAATAGACTGTTTATGTTGCTCTTTGCTAAAAGAAAAAATGTTAGGGGTGTTGAATTATTGCAATAATTTAAAACAATTAATTACAGAAAAAATAACATATAAGTAAATAATGCTGATTAATTGCACCATGTGACTTTAAGGACCCGGCCCATTTCAGGGTCGAAGTCCGCCATCCTTTTTCTTGACGAAGAAGAAGCCCACGGCCCCCGGAGAGGAGGAGGGCCTGAGTGTGCCCTGGTGAAGGCCCTCGGTGACATACTCCTCCATGGTCTTCTGTTCCTCTTTAGAAAGGGCATAAAGGTGACCACAGGGTAGAGACATACTGGGCTGGAGATTTATGACTAGGTTGTAGGGACAATGAGGAGGAAGGCTGATGGCACCGCTTTTATTGAAGACCTCCCTAAGGTCCCGATACGGCTCTGGGGTGGCTGTGAGGTCGACTTCGAGGTCCTGGGGCTCCCCTGAACACGTCCTAGCTGCCGCCACCAGGCACAACTCTTGACAGGTTGCACCCCATTGAAATATCCGGTGTTGTGTCCATGAGATGAGAGGGTCATGCTGGAGGAGCCAGGTATATCCCAGGATGATAGGGGGTGAAGAGAGATGAGTCACCAGGAAGGAAATGGTCTCCATGTGCTGGTCTATGGTGAGTCGGAGGGGGCACGTGCGAGATGAATTGGGACTGTGTTGAAGGGGGTGACCGTCGACTGCTGTGATCTTAAGTGGCCAGGAAACGCCTCCATTTTCACCCCCAGCTTAACAGCAAAAGAAAGGTCAATAAAGTTGCCGGCCGCCCCTGAATCAACAAAGGCGTTGACACTGACCTGTTTGTGGCTGTGCTGGTCTGGGGATGCGCAGTAAGCGCAGAGCCCCTCACGGTAACATCGGGTCCACTCCACCTGGCTCAGCGAGGTGCGTCCTAACTGCATGGGTTCTCCTGCTCCTGCGTGGGCCTCCAATGGAGGTGGTGGGTCGGTGGTGTTAGTGAAGACCCGAAATGGTGCCGTTGAAGGCGTGGTCGGCAGGGTACGAGGAGCTGCCCGGCGACAAGAGCTGATGCGTGTATCGATGCACATACACAGCTGTATTAAGTCCTCCACAGACTCGGGAAGCTCTCGTCCAATTAAAAGGTGGGCAGACAGCCCCTCGTAAAAGCCGTCCAGAGAGCTGAATCACCCCAACCTGCCTGCACAGCGAGGGGGCGAAATTCAGTGGTGTATTTACTCACCGGACCATCTCCCTGCCGCTGGTGTTAGGGGTTAGACACCACTTCCACCTCACTGTCGGGATGCTGGAAGGCGGCTTTGAGGAGCTTGGCGAAGTGAGGGTAGCTGTAACACTCGGTGATGTTGCTCTACAAGACCACTATAGCCCACTCAGCTGCCTGCCCGGTCAGAAGAGAGATGAACATTGCAATCTTCAACCTACCCGTCGGGTAGCAGTCAGGCTGAAACTCCAAGAGTAGGGAGAGATTAGTAAGAAAAACTTTGCACCGCCCGTCTGACCCGTTCCATTTCTCAGGTAAGGCAATTTTTGGCTGACGAGGAGAGGTAGAGGGTTGAGAATGAGAGGGAGAAGGAGATGGAGGGTCTGGTTGGGACAGAGGTGTCATGAGAGAGGCTTCGGGAACAGGTGACTGTAGCTGAGCCACCTCCAAACTGAGCCAAGTAACTTCGTTCCCGAGTCGCTCTATCTCGCGACCCTGTCGATCAACCAAAGTCACCAACCGATCCCACTCCGTGCAGCTCACTACTTTCGGCTCTGACATTCTGTCGTATAATTGACAAGAAATGGCTTACCTTCAGTAGTTTCGCTTGTGTAGCGTGAGGGGAGAGCTCAAGCGCGGAAAGAAGTGAGAGAGCGGTTTACTCACGCAGTTAATCTGTGAATGCTCTGAAAACACAGAGAAATATTTCCACCAGAAATCTACATTCACAAACATGCACAGCAAAGGAGTACTCAGGGTTAGGAGAATTCTTGGACTAAATGTCAGAGCGAAGAGGAAGCTCCCACTTCCTTTTTATATACCGTGATGCATAATTTCCCTTGACCTTGATGCATCATGTAGCCGTGCATGTGATAACTAAACATTCATCTTCATATCTGAACAATCCTTTTATGGTTTAATGGCTTAACAAGAGATAGGGGGAGAGAAGTGATATTATTTGTAGTTAATATATGTTTTCTTATGGACACATCTCCATCCAGTTCCCTCTGGGTGTCCATGCGGCAGCTTGTGTACGAGTGGGCAATGCTTTGGGGGCAGGAGACACCGACAGAGCCCTTATAACCAGCAAAGTGACCCTCATCATCTCAGGTCAGAGACAAACTCATTCACACATGCACACATCCACAAACACGCACATCATACAACAACACTGCCATTGTTTCCAATATTAATACAATAACAAACATAATGATATGTGAAAGCCCTGAACCGCATGTGAAAAAAAAAATCTGAGATGATAAGTTGTTATTACATGTTATTATCTCGTCATTTCAACATAATAAGTTGTTATTTCGACATACTAAGTCATTATTTCGACATAATAAGTCATAAGAAAATATCTGGTTATTTCAACATAAGTCGTTAATTTGACATAATAAGTCATTATTTCAACACAAAAAGTCATTATAACATGAAAGTATCTTATTTCGATGTAAAAAGTTGTTATTTTACATAAGTTGTTATTTTGACATAACTCATTATGTTAAGCTTTTCACCAATATTTATATCAGTCGCCAGAGGGCAGAAAAAGAATACATTAATCATACTAACGAGAGGTTTAATACACGGATCCTTTTTAGGATTCAGCTCCCTCTGAGTCACTCACTAAACTGATCAAGGTGTGTGAGTAACTTGAGTCAGTATTGCCAAATCGACAGCTGTGTGTCAACTGAAGTGTTTAAATCGTCTTTTAAAAGACAAGTTTAAATCATTTACAGAGCGAAATGTGGAGTGAAAACTGTAATTGGAGAGAGTTGAAACTAGAGCTTCGATCTGCCCGAACCTGAACCCGGATCGAGCTGATATTTTCTTCCACTATCCGCGGGCCATGACAGACCAGGCAGTGATGAAGCATTAAATTGCTCGCTTATTTAAAAATTGTCTGGTTTAAATCGGGCCCGGGCTGATAATTACAGTTAATGTGTCGGGCCAGGCTGGGCTTGGACACAAGGTGCTCGGGATCATGTCGGGTGGGGTTTCATTTTTTTGGCCCAGTCTAAGCTAAGGTTGAAACCCACACTGGCCACATTGAGTCACTTGTGCCAATTTGAAAGATCATTTAAAAGGCGATTCACTTCAGTTGACTCACAGCTGTCAATTTGTCAATACTGACTTAAGTGACTCAATCCAGTCAGTGTGGGTTTCAACTAGGGTCAGTGTGGGTTTCAACTGTGCAAAGCGGCTGCTATTTGTATCTGTATTTGTATTTATTTAAAGGGGAAAATTATTCGTAATTGTATTTGAGTATAATTCATAATGCAGCGTGCAAACTCCATCTGCCCCAACCTGAATCTACTCCTGAACCTGAGTGTGTTCACAGTGTGAACAGCATGAAATATCCATTCACCAAGTGAAATAGCAGCCATGAGCCAGTGTGTGTGCATATTTACATTTACAGCATTTTTCAGATATCCAAAATGACTGCCATTCCTAACTACAGGTGACAGACTCCCTTGAGTAACTTGGGGCTCAAGGGCCTTGCTCAGGGACCCAGTGGTGGTGCTGGAGGTAGGATTCGAACCCAGGACCTAATGGTTCATAGGCAAGTATCCTACCCACTGAGCTACCTCCACTCGGTACTGGGGAGCATTGTTTGGGGTGTGTACCGGGGAGAGGTGTGTGGGAAATGTACCAGGGAGCAGTGTGTGGATCAGTTTAGTGAGTGACTCAGAGGGAGCCGAATCCTAAAATGGATCCGAGTATTACAGCTCTCGTCAGCATGATTAATGCATTCTTATTCTGCCCGCTAGCGACTGATATAAACATTGGTGCAAAGCTTAACAGGACTATGTCAAAATAACGACATATGTTGAAATAACTACTTATTATGTTGAAATAACAAGATACGTTCTTGTTATGATGACATATTATGTTGAAATAATGACGTATTATGTCGAAATAACGACTTATGATGTTGAAATAATGACTTATGTCGAAATAATGAGATTTTCTCGATTTAACAACTTCTTATGTTGAAATAACGAGATATTTTCTTGTTATAACCGCTTATTTTGTCGAAATAATGAGCTATTTTCTCATTAGAACACTTATAATGTCGGAATAATGACTTAGTGTGTCGAAAAAAAAACGTATTATGTCGAAATAATGAGAAAATGACACATAATAACGACTTATCATCTCCGAATTCAGGGCTTCCGTACTGATACCATAATGGTTTGCATAAATTATTTTACAAGGTGCATGCTCTAAATTAATATTATTAAACGGAATTGTAATATATTTCACTGTTCCAAAATCAACAGAGTTGACTTGCCACCTTCACACCTTCTTTGTTTACAAGCCATAAATGTTATTGTTTACAAGCCATACATTTTGTTTGATTAAATAAAGTGATATAATGAGTGTGTACAACAGCATATCTGTATTTTTTTTCTACTGCAGCTGTACTGGCAGTATTACAGGGAATTGCAATTGGCTCCACAAAATCAGTGATGGGATATATATTCACCAATGATGTGTAAGTCACTACTGCTCTTAGTTGTAAATAGTGTCATTATAAAACATGTCAGTACGCAGGGGTGAAAATAATCTAGTAACTGTATGTCATTAAAAACCCCTGTTACCATTTATAATATATATGTACTTTATTTAAGTATTACTGAAAAGCTGAATTAATTAAAACGCCCAAATTATTTTCTATTAGTTTAAAGTGATACTGCCTTTGCTCTCTCATCTTTGTGTATGACCAGTGTGTCCAAATGATTACCATGGAATTCTGCTTTAACTGAACAATGATACAACACACTGATTTTCTACATTGAGTCACACTTTTACTTGTTTGTTTCCGGTGCCCACAGAGAGTGCCAGGTTGTTACAGCAGCTCTGCTAAATTCTGAGCTGCGGCAATTCAAATTTCCCATTTGTCGGACTAATAAATGTTTATTATACTAACTTGTTTATCTAATACATCTGAACTGCAGATCTACAGTATTTAATAAAGGATCTTACATCATTTTAAGGTGAAATTCTACAGGTGAATATGGTCCTTCTTAATATAATATATACTGCAATAAATCTTTGCCAGTTGATCACTGGTATTGTCCATTATGTTGATACTGGATGTAAGAAGGCCCTGGGTTCGACTCCTGGGTTGGGCGCAGGGTCTTTCTGTGTGACCTCCAGTTTTCTCCCACAGCCATGATTGGCGATAGGTAGATTGAATACACTAAATTGCCCCTAGGTGTGACTGAGAGTGTGAATGTGTGTGAGTGTGTTGCCCTGCGACATGCTGGCGACTGTCCAGGGTGTACCCCGCCTTCGCCCATAGCAGCTGGGATAGGCTCCGGTCCCAGTTTGTTTGTGGTTGTTAAAAAAACAAATCGGAAAACAAACAAAAAAAACCAACTGTGAAATCCCAGATAACGTGCATCACTTGTCCCATTATTACAAAAGAAATAGAATATCCAAATATTTGTAGTTATACTCCACAGGGAACAAGCCTTTTGGAAATGATGCCATGCTGCCATTGTGCTGAGTTTTGGAAAATGCAGCTAGACTTTAGTGAATGCAAATTATCTAACACATTAGTTCTCAGTGTAAAAAAATGGTTAGCATGACCAGCATCAATCTTTCATGTCCTCTCTTATATTAAAAGGTGTGGTAGTGTTTCTGAATTGTTGTTATCTGCTTTTTTCATCCCCAGGAGCATTGTTGAGATTGTTTCTGAAAATCTGACCTTCTATGTTTTCTCACAGTTTTTTGATGCTCTTGTGGTGAGTTGACATTTCTCATGGTTAGTCTGTAGTCAGCAGTTACTGTGTTTTATAGTTATGACAGCTTTTTAGCAATCATAAGGTATAAATGTCCTTCATTTGATTGTACCATAAATATTAGTACTGATGATTTCACCACTAAACTGTGCCTGAAAAGCAGTCTTTATTATGTTACACACCACCATTCTAGTGTGTCTGTTTTTCTTCTAGTGTGTGAGTTCAGGGATTCTTTTAGGATCAGGGAAGCAGAAGATTGCAGCTATATCTAACCTGATCTGTTATTACTGTATCGGTCTGCCTTTGGGAATATCATTGATGTTTGCTGCAGAGCTGAGGATTCTGGGTATTTCCAACTCCTTACATTTCTGTCTCACCCATTTCAGTAAATCCTCATATCATATGTGCTCCTGTGCTCACTCAGATCCTTAACTTATAGGCAACAATTTACTGTGATAAAAATATACAGTTCTTATTTGGATCGATCTAAAGTCAATTTTGTGTAGTTACAGCTCTATCAGTGACCATTCAAATATTTTGAATTGCCAACTGATTTTTTAAATTGAACAAAAGTTTATGGTAATAGTTGTGTTACCATAAACCATACTTGTGTTACAACATACTGAGAAAAAACATTTGCATTTTACATTTTCTGTTCCAGAAATGACAATGTAAAAAAGCTCATATTCATATGTTAAACAAAGATATAATTTGTCACTGTTTCTTTTTGAATTTATCAGGCCTTACACTTGGCCTCTTGGTCTGTGTTATCATCCAAGCCTGCTTTTTCATCACACTCATCTTCAAACTCAACTGGCGAAAAGTGACAGAGCAGGTGTGGGCACGAAGAATCTTTAGTTGCATGTTTAATTTAATCTGTGTAACATTACCATGAAGTCTATTTACTTTAAAAAAAATTTTGTTTTGTATGAAGATTAAAACTAGCCTCAGATTCTCTGTGCTTTAACTCCAGGCCCAGAAACGTGCTGGAAAGAACACAAAAGTAATTTGTGCAGCACAGAAAGGCCTTGCTGCAGTACCAGTTGTTGACAATGTTGTCCCTGAAGGACATGGTAATCTAGAGCAAATGTCTGATGGAGGAAGCAGGGTAAGCATTCATGTTTGACCACAAGTCATTATTGGACCATGACTGGGATGCAGAAACTTAACCCTAACCTGTACTGAATGTTTAGTATTATTATTAAATGTATTATTTAGGATAAATGGAGTAAGGTTAATTTGTACATTGATCTATTGTTATCAATTAAATGTAATCAATTATACTTAGGGCCTGTATTTTCTTTTATTCAATTATTTTCCCCACTTTTTTCCCCAATTATGACAATTTCAATTCCATGATTTTAATTTAAACATTTGCTTTTCCAAACTTTCGTTTTTCCTTGTAATAATACAGGCTGATTTTATTTGGGCTGTTAAGACAGATATACACAGATAAAACAACCTGCCTAATACTGGGTGGGTTTCCCCTCATACTACTGAATCCAGTTCAGGCATGGATTCCATATGATTAAAAAAAAAATGCTGTTATATATATTACCACATATTTCAGCAAATCCTTTAATTCCTGCGAGGTCAGGCCTCTATGGATTCTACTAGTTTTTCAATTGCATCCCACACATGCTCATTTGACAGGGCTCATCTTCGGATAGGGTAATCAGTGTTATTCACTTCACCAGTCAGTTTTAATGTTGGTGTTAGATGGGTTATGTAAATGACATCTGTTCTGTTTGACTGCCCTGTACTATGCCTGCTTCATAAAGATCCTTGCATTAAAACACTTTAACCTGACTGGAAACCTTCAACTAAGCATGCAAATGAATGAAACAGGCCAATGTTTGTAATTAAACATGCCGTGGACCAATGTTCTTTAAGTACTGATCATATCCACAATATGCTTTGAAAAAGCTTTGTATATTTGAATATAACTTACTATGTAAAAATCTCCAAATGCTTTGCATATGCTTTATTTCTATCTTCAGTCACATTTGTGTATTCTGTGGATTTAAAATCATACCAAAAAAACTAAATTGAATTGTGGTGAAATTTCAGGAGTCCCTTCTTTCTATTTTAGATACAGTCATTAAGTGATGACACGACAGCATGTAACTTGGTCCTGGTGAGGAGCAAGGATCAAGGGAAAGCTGAAGTGGAGGATGAAGAAGGAGGAGCAGAAGAGCCCAAAAAGTTGCTCTCTATTGCACAACTGGTGCTGAGGAGGGGGCTCACGCTTCTGGCTTCTGCCTTGATCCTGACTGTTGGAATCGTGGTCCATCTGACCTGCCCCACTCCAGAGCCCTTTGTTCAAATTATGAGCAACCTCTCTGCAGACTTGGGGAATTATACCACTTCTCCCAGCTTCCCCAATTCTACACTCAACTAAGCACTCATTGCTGGAGCTCATTACAGCTTTACACAATCAAAACCAAGGCTACATGTTCCATCAAAATTATATGGAGGATATACTGTTCAAACCATTCTGAGCAGGTGTACCAAAAACTCCTTTATGCTTTATAGCATTTTCTTTACCAATGCAGGCATGAAGCCTAGGTGGATGGCCCTTAAACTAAGCATAAATTAATTTTCACACTCCAGCCCCCACAGGCTGCAGTGGGCAGCATGTTGCTCCTCAGGGTGAGGCTATGCTAGAGAATTTAAATCTCATTCACAACCAGCTCAGAGAGAGAGCCTCACATAAAAGCATGCTCAATCTAATGCAGGAGAAGTAGGTAGAATTATGGCTACTGTTAATTCTTTTTTTCACATCATTTAAAAAATATATAATCATAAAGCATTGTATGATTTTATAGTCATTAAACAATTAGGTGAAGCTTGAGGTTGTTTGTCATTGTGATATTGTTCTGATAGTATTTTCCTCGATTTTTCAAGGTGGAAATAAAGTCCATTATGGACCCTGAAGTCACATTTTGATAAAAGACTGAAAAGAAAAAAAGAGTTTTTTCCAACACTCAAAACTTGCGTATGTTTCTCTTTATTCATTAGTAGTGCATTCCTCAAATGCAGTGCATTACTACTTATTCACTTAATGGTTTAATAGGTGTTTTATTTAAGCATACATTAGTAGGAGATTTATGATATATATTTTACATGCCACCTCACGTCATTGTAAGTTAAAATACGTTTTTCATTATTATGCAAAGATCTTAAGCATCTATGCATCTAGTTTATTGGCATTTATAGTAGCATTATGTATGTCTTTATGACAGCAAAAACAATAGTAACAACACAATATGTTCAAACTAGAAAGCAGTAAAATGCTTTGGTGTGTATCAACTTTGGTTTAAAGGTTATCCTGTCTACAGCCATTGGAAGATATTGTAAACTTCCATTAACACATGTTTTGCTATTCACAGGTTTACTCCCTTTGTGTTTATTGGGACAAAAAAAAAAAGAAGCAAATTTGTCATAATAAAAAATAAGCTGGACATAATTATTGGCATCCTTTCAAAATTGTGGATAAATAAGATTGTTTCAAGCATGTGATGCTCCTTTAAATTTACCTGGGGAAAGTAACAGGTGTGGGCAATATAAAAATCACACTGGAAAGCAGATAAAAATGAACGAATCTCACTTAGTCTTTGCATTGTTTGCCTGTGCATGCCACACTAAGCTTGGACAAAAGAAAGAGGAAAAGAGAACTGTGTGAAGACCTGAGAACCGAAATTGTGGATGAAATATCAACCATCTCAAGGTTACAATTCCATCTCCAGAGATCTAGATGTGCCTTTGTCCACAGCGCGCAACATTATAAAGAAGTTTGCAACCCATGGCACTGCAGCTAATCTCCCTGAACGTGGACCAAAGAGAAAAATTGATGAAAGGTTGCAACGCAGGATAGTCCGGGTGGTGGATAAGCAGCCCCAAACAAGTTCCAAAGAAATTCAAACTGTCCAGCAGGCTCAGGGAGCATCAGTATCAGCTTGAACTATCTGTTGACGTTTAAATAAAAAAAACATTATGGCAGGAGACCCAGGAGAACCCCACTGTAGAAACAGAGACATAAAAAACAAGACTACAGATTGCCTTAATGTACTTCAGCAAGCCAAAATCCTTCTGGGAAAATGTCTTGTGGACAGATTAGACCCGGATAGAGTTTTTTGGCAAAGCACATCAGTCTACTTGAATGAGGCTTACAAAGAAAAGAACACAGTACCTACAGTCAAACGTGTTGGAGGTTCAATTATGTTTTGGTGTTGTTTTGCTGCCTCTGTCACTGGGTGCCTTGACTGTGTTGCTGTTGGGAAAAGGCGTCCTTCCAATATGAGTGACCTGAATCAATTTGCAAAGGAAGCGTGGTCCAAGAAGCTTATTTGTGGTTATAAGGAGAGACTGATTTCAGTATTTCTCCCAAAAGGTGTGCAACCACATTTTTATCTTAAGAGTGCCAATAATTTTGTCCAGCCCATTTTTGGAGTTTTGTGTGATATTATGTCTCCTCTTCTGTTTTGTTCCAATACACACAAAGGGAATAAACATGTGGATAGCAAAACGTGTTAATGCAATACTTTTCAGGGGTACCAATAAATGTCCACATATGTATAAGGTGCCTAGACTGTTGCAAATTAACTGTGTGTGTGTGTGTGTGTGTGTGTGTGTGTGTGTGTGTGTGTGTGTGTGTGTGTGTGTGTGTGTGTATATATGTAT
>JBBMFX010000021.1:3746561-3765612 GCA_037832545.1 Rhabdalestes septentrionalis
ATCTCCGTCAAAGGGGGTGAGGAACACAGGTCTGCGAAAACGAGAAGAGATCCAGGTTAGTCTCTGAAACAGAGCATAGGCTCTTTAAAGTTAGAAACCCTCACCATGAGAGAGCCAAGGTTAGGCAAACTAGTAAGCCTCAGGTTGAGAAAGGATTCTCCAAACTAACAAACTAATCTTCTGAAACCCATATCTCCAAAGAGTGGGTACAGGATAGGATACTACAGATTCTTTAACCAAGACCGACACGGGGAGATACGGGACCGGCCGGCTTAAATAGGGGAGAGAAACACAGAACAGGTGAGACACAAGGAAACAAGGAGCAGGTGAGCGTAATCAAAGGGGAGCAGTACAAACCACAGCGAGACACTAGGAAGGGAACCAGGAAACCTATAGAGGGAAGACAAAAGTAAAGGGACGACTACTATTCTGGGGAAGAGGAACGGGACAAACGGGACGCGGACTCGGACGGGGGACCCGTCACAATTTGTAAATGTTTATTTTGTAAGAGAACGTGTTACTAGGATACTGCAATATGAAGTTGTGTTAATTAGCCTAATTGAATTGTTTGTTTATTTGTGAATGTGAAGAAACTGTTATAACCTTATCTCAGGGATGCTAGGGTCATGCTTTGAATACAGTTGAGTTTTGATAGCTGAAGTGTGGTGTTTGTTTTTTAAAAGAGAAAAAAATGCTGACACCAGAAACACAAAAGATGGACAGATATGATGAATATGATTAATCGGACCAGCTTGTTCCATTAGGGAATGGTTAAGTTCTGATGCTCACATACTCATTGTTTTTGGTTTGACAGTGGACAGTGGTCAGTATGGGTACTCTGACCAGGGTGTGGCTACAAAGCCCCATACACTGTGGGTTCTGATGCCTTTCTATAATAGTAAACATGCACATTTTCACCAAATCTTTGCTGAAGTAGCTTTTCTGTGTGCTGACCACTGCACACTGGGAAGAACCCAGAAGACCTTTCATTTTACAGATGTTTCCATCCACTCATGCAGCCATCACAATTTGGCTGTAGTCAAAGTTGCCCTGATTCTTACATTTTTCACTCTTCAAACACATCTACTTCGGTTCACTAGCCGTCCAATATAAATCACCCATTGACAGGTGCCATCATAAGGAGATAATGAATGTTATTCACTTCACCTCTCAAAAATGATGCGTGACTAAAGTAAAAAAAAACATGATGTCATATCTTTTGGTGTGACTCATTTCTTCTGTAGAAGTTTGATTTTCACCTGCTCAGGGAGAAAGGCACAGAGAGGAGTTGTTAAAACCTGTAAAATCCTTTTATTTTAAAGTGGATAAAACCAGCACAATTAGCCTAAAATACCAGTATTTAATTAATTGTTTAAAAAAGCATTGTCATTTTCAGTTTTGGGGACCTGGTGGCCTAGGGGCACATGGTAGCCTAGTGGATAGGTCACTCGCCCTGTGACCGGAAAGTTGTGGGTCAATCCCCAAGACTCCCCTGAGCATGGTACTGTCCCCACACACTGCTCACCGTGGCTGCCCCTGCTTCACTTGGTGAATGGGTGCCCGTGCTTCACTTCGTGAATGGGTTAAATGCAGAGGAGGAATTTCTTGCTGTTCACACTGTGTGCAGTGGCGTGTTCACATATGACCGATTGATCACTTTCACTTTAGTGGTTAGGGCATTTGCCATGCGTTCAGAAAGGAGTGGGTTTGAATCCCAAGATTGCTAGTGACACCTCTGAGGAGCGCTTGAGCAAGGTACTGGCCTCATACACCGCTCACCGGGAGAAAGAATTCCATGCTGATTTGTTCACTGTTCATGTATAAATGAATGGGCACTTTTTATTCAAAACTATTTCTTAAAATACAGTTCAGGGTGGCACATGACATTTCCCTAAGGATATCTTGAAGAGAAATAAAAAAATCACGAAAGTTACAGACGATTACAAAAACACTCAATCAAAAGAATACTCCTATGTTATGCATTACCCGACACTATTTCTAGTGAAGGTATGTTTCCTATAACAGGGAAAATGTAGCATCATTGACTTTTAGTTGAAGTTATTTTTATCTTTTAATGCCTGTATGCAGTTGGTGCTGTGAAAGGCCTCCGTTCCACAAATCCCCAGAGGCCGTTAGAAAGTAATGAAGTTCATAATTTTAAGTTTAATTTGTTGTGTTATAACAAAATTACATCTCACATAAGCCGTGCTGGTGACTCAGTAATGCAGATGTGTTAAGAGTGAGTAAAGTCCTCATAAATAAGTCCAGATCTCAAGAAGTTATTGAAAAGATTGTTCATCCAGGGTGCTGTAGCATCCACCCATTCAGAGAAGTGCCAGTCTAGATTTTTGAAACTCCTTTAGCTGTATTATTTCATCCTGTGCTGTATTTGTAGTGAGGACTCTCAGTCTGCTTGGAGTGTAATAGTCTCTTGTTATTACATGTTGAGGGGCTGGGATTAAATTTTTTTAGTACAGTAAACAATCTCAACATGCACATGGGCGTTCAGGACCAGCCCTCGTTTGGCTGCGGGTTCGGGTTCAAAAAAAAATTTGTTTGCAATTTTTGTTGAATGGCATTATACAGCGTCAGGCGAACCCTAGTGTAACGCCTCACTGAAGTCAATAAAGTGCTGCTACAAAATGCAACAAAAATGTGTATGGCATTCAGACTGCTCTGATTCATCCAAGATACAGACGTTCATCTTAACAATGCCTAACAATGAACATTTGAATTGAAATGCCGATAATGGTTCCTTGGGTCTCTACAAAAAAAAGCAATAAACCAAGTCCTGGCATGTTTGAATGTCTACTGTTTTTTGAAGAAAAAAAAAGACTAATCTTATGAGTAATCCACTTTGGCCCTCATCAAAAACAGTGACATTCACAGCCCTGTATGTTTATGTATTGCTCAAACTCAGTAAGGCCTTGTCCATTTGGACATCTGAATCAGTCTCTTTTCAGACGTTTATGGCGCCAGGTTAGTGCGGACTGAACGCTGACAGTTTTTCTGCTCATTGGAGCAAGTCACAGCTTCTACACGGACATTCAGCGCTGGTGCTCGGTCGGCTGTGTGTTTGTGTGGCATCAACAAAATGTCTCCTGCCTACGGCGCCGAATCTGAAGGATATTTAAAACAATAATGTCAAAGTTTTAACAGAGAATAAAACTTTGTTTTCAAAGTAGAACTACAGTTTTTTTCAATGTAGAGCTACTAATCATATCCAAAATGTAAACAATTTGGAGAGACAAATTACTGCCCCCACAGGGGAATACTACACTTTGGGCTGCATGCTGGAGTTAGACAGTGTCAGATGAACGCCAGTGTAATGCCAGTGTAAAGTCAATCAAGCGCAGACACAAAATGCAACAAAAATGCCTATTGCATTCAGAGTGTGTTCATTTATCCAAGATTCAAACTTCTCGTGTGGACGAAGCCTAAGAGATGGTTTGTGAGCTAAGAAATTTGAAGGGATGCAGGAAGAAAGGATGCTGAAAGGACTGCATTCCACTATGGCTTTTAAGATTGTTTAGGATCTAGTCAGGATAATATCAGTAATATTCATAAAATAATGTTGAAATAACATGAATGAGTTTGTTTCAGACATGAATGAGTTTGTTTTAGAGGGAGGTTTATATTTTTGTTATTTGTTTCACTCTATATTTTCATCACCACATGCCAAATCCCTTCACTCATCAACAGTTGCTAACTGTGTTCCTAAATTTATATTTTTTCAACCCGTTCTAGCACATCTAGACATGCTTTGTTTGTTGTAACAAAACATGTCCTGATGTGCTGTAATGGTTAATCCCAAACTAAGTACCTTCCTTATGAGTTGCGAGACACTGCCTTAAAGAACCTTTTTGTGTAAATAAGATCCTGAAGAAATGTGAAAACAACATCCAAGCATAATCCAGACAGCAATATTTAATTTTAACAGTGCTCTTTTGTTTTCAATGCTGTAGATCCTGTCAAATAGAAATGGAAGCTGTCATGTGACTGGTAGTCAGCCAGTCATAAGCAGCGTAAAAGCCAAAGGCAAGTATATTTTAAGTTTAAGATGTTGAAAAGAAGAACAACTGGCAGTGATGTGTGGGGGAATGGATCCTGGTACTGCTTTAGCTGTGAGCTCACAGCAGGCGGGATGAAAGCGAGCGATCATGCTGTGCTAGCAGGAACCTGTGATTAGTCTCTTCAGTAAAGCCTGGAGGAAAAGCGCTGTGATCATGAAAGCTGTTTACTGCACAGGCCTGTACGGAGCTTTACACACCCCAATCGCAGCTCAAGCGACTTCATCGGCTATATGGGCTCCCTGCTTACTGCTTTGTTCATACACACATTGTATACGCTAATGCTTTATTTTGGAAGACCCCTGCGGATGCTTTGCATGTTGTCTTTAACTAACGTTCGGCTTAATACAGCATACGGCCAAAAGTATCCAGACTCTGTTGAATTCAGCTGCTTGAAGGTGCTCTCATTACTGACACGGGTTTTCAACTGCACACACAGAGCTTGTCTAATCTTAGACAGAGAAGCACGGAACATGGAATGGGATGCTCTGCAGGAACTCCACTTGAGCCAAAGGTCATCATGCCCAATGACTAGTATCAGTTTAAATGGTATAAAGTGCCCAGTATTGGATTGTGATGCTCCCTGCTGCATTTTCTTCAGTGATGGAGCTCCATTCCATCCCATTGGGAAAGATCCAGACCTAATACATCTCTAATATCTGATCTTCTGGCCGAGTGCAATCAAATCCTTGCAGCAATGATACTACATCTGGAGTGGGGATTTCTCAGATAAGGAGTGGATGTTATTGCAGCAAAGAGGTGAATTAATTCCCTATTGATACCTTTTGATTTCAGAAGAACAGTTGGATGAGCAGATATCTATGAGCTTTTGGACATCTAGTGTATCTTTAATAAGTTGAAATAATAAGTTGTATAAAAAGCCCCAAACTAATAATGAACCAAACCCTCCTGCTGATCATAATCAACTTTGCTTCAGTGGATTATTAACCGTAAAAAAACAAAAAAAAAAACACTTGGACATAACCTATAGGGAACTTTAAGAAAATGCCTAGTATTTAAACAAAAATTTCACCAATGTTAAGAAATAGAATTTACCTCAGTTCCATGGTTCCAGCTTGTGACATTCACTTATATGGTAGATCATTTTAGTTTCCAGCATGCACAGCATGTACAGTGAGTGATTCATTTGTTGCAGATGACATTTACATCACTGAGGACAGGCCTGTCTGCCTGGTCAACAGTGCAGCATGTGGTGTTTATTAAACTATTTTCAGTAGCCTATATGCTCAACCTCACAATTGACATTTTCAGTGTTCTCTATGCCACATTGTAGTGTTATGTGATGATTGTGATACGTTTATGCATTAGTGGGACTGGATCTGACATAAATGCTGTACCAGTTTATGTATACTGAAAAAATCTAATAGTAGTGTCTATATATGTGTTTGAATGAGAAAAGATCCTGCTTAATTTAATGACTTAAGTAAACAGGCAAACACGATCAAGATGCCATACTGTCATGAAAAATAGGTATTTTGCTTATATTTGATTCAAATATGTCAAAACAGTGTGCGCTGAATGTAACTGAAATTCATTACAGCCCCATGGAACCTTAGGGGTTTCTTTGTAATTAGATTCATTTTGGATTATACATGTAGAAATAACGATCCAAAGTCCTATAAATGACTAAAGTGTTTCAGCAGAAGTTCTTCCCCTTTGGGGTATACTGGGTGAAGCCTGCGTAGGCTTGCAAGTCATGAACACAGCTGGGTAGTCTATAGCAACACCTACATACTATGCATGCAGTGCCCATTTGTAGGGCTCATTTCTTCCCACCTGTGCAACGGTTCAAGCAACAAAAGAGACAATATGTTTAAGAAGATTATTGCCACAGAAAGTAAAATGAAAGATGACAGTTATGTTGATGTTCCGTATTTCACGCTTTTGCTACCATTTGCTGCATTTGAGCCATGTACATTTTTTGTCTATTTTCTCAGTTCAGTTTAATGTTCGTTGATGGTGCTGGAGCACCTGGTGTCTCCTGCTGAGTATAGTAATTACCTCTCTTGTGACTATGACGTGAAATTCAGTCTAATTTAGTGAGTTCGCAGGTGCTTTGCATGAAACCATATATGAGTCGTTTTTTTTTATCCCACAAACAACTATTTTGGTTCTTTAAAAGAACAATTTCTGTAAATGAGATGTGCGATTTTGAAGAACCTTTTTTTAGTTTATTGTACAGATTCTTTGAACTGCTTCACACAGTTTTTTTTATTTTTACTGGAGATAACAGACTCCACTTCCAGATATAATATATCAGAAAATTATGTACACAGTGAGCCAAGCACCTTAGACTGCTTTGGGCTTTCAATGACGGACAAAACAAACATAAGTAAGTTTGAGAAATTAACCTTGTCAAACACAGTTAGAGAGCAGGGGCGCCTGCGTCTCACTCCCTCTCTCCAATTACACAACTGAGCTCTTAAGGCATTGGGAGCTAATGGAATTGTTTGGATGATGATGATGAATAGTGGATGTAAGGAAGGACAGATGGGTATGTAATTACCAGTGTTCAGGGGGTCCACCAGAAAGGCGGTTTCAGGAAACCATGGCAACACTATCTGTCATATGACAGACATCCAATAGTAATTAGATCCATTTTCCATTTCAGAGACTTTTCTGGGGCACGTTCATTTTGTGGTCAAATGTAGATCTGTGATGCAATTACGAAAGGGATGTGTTAACTCTTTTCATTTTGGTGGCCATTGCAACTAATCCAGTTATTTTGTAGTGAAGAAAGTCAGGAAAGATACTCTAGGCCTCCAGGAAGTCTGAGATATTTCATAAACTGTAAATTTGCGCATGACACTAATCAATGGGCATGGGTCTGGACTCAGGATGTTTTTCTTTGTTCTTGGACTTGCCTTGGATGCACTGGTATTTTAATTTCTATGGAGATATCAACCAAAAATCAAGAAAAAAGTAATAAATTAATTTGCATGTCACTGAGTGACATAAGTATTTGATTTTCTACAACACAGCCAGACTTCTGGCACCCACAGAGTGGATGTGTGCCCATGTTGCAATAAATCTATCAATTACAGACACTCCTGATCTTCACTTGTCATGTGTATAAATCACACATGCCATCAGACTTTTTATTTTTTCGATTCCAACTCCTCTACCACCATGGGCCGCATCAGAGTAGATCTTCTGGCCTGGAAAATCAATCGTAAACCATGGTCATATGAGCAACACTAGAGTGTGTAGGGGGACATGTCGACTCGCTAGTGGTGGCAATGCCCCCACCCTTGACGCCGGCACTGTCACCCACCATGGTCAAGACCAAAAAGCTGTCAGAGACAAGATAGCAGACCATCAGCAAGAAGCTTGGGGAGAAGGTGACAACAGCTGGTGAGATTATTTGGAATTATAAAATGACCCTCAGCTGCCTTCAGTCTGCAGCTCCATGCAGTATCTTGCCTCATGGAGTGAGGATGATCATGAGAACAGTGAGAGATCAGCCAAGAACTATAGGGGAGGAGCTTGTAATTATCTGAAAGCTGGGACCACTGTAGGGATGGTGTTTTTCGGGTGATATTGACTGCCCTCCCAACTGTTCATTTTACATTTCTTCCAACTGTTGTCACCTTCTCACCAAGCTTCTCACTGAAACTTACAAATTCATCAGGGGATCAAATAATTACCCCCACCACCCACCGTATACACACACACACATATATACATATATATATATATATATAAAGGGTGCTGTTACATCCGCACCGTCTCGACTGCGCAGCTCATCACCTCAGTTTTAGGAGACACTTGCCTGGAACAGGTGGGAGCGCTGAGTGAGTGATTATTGGGGGCGTGGCAAACTGGAGAGCTCTCCGCGGTAGGCAGGTTGCCAGGCATCTAATCTAATGTGTTTTGAGGAATCATTTGAGTTAAGTGTCTGTGTTGCGTGATTGGCTGGGAGAGAGAGTGCGTGGGTATTTCAGCTCAGCCGATCCAGAACCTCTTTGTGTGGACACCGTCTAGATAGAAACAAAGTATCTGAGTTCCCGAAAAGAAGCTGGTGTTGAGTCAGGGTCCCGGCTGCCTGTGGCTTGCTCCCCGACACTCCCTTGTGACAGAGCGGCACCGGTGGGCACCGTGAGTGGTTCCGAGCGTTCGGTCTTTAACCTTGTGTGTATCCTTACAGACTGAGAGCGGAGTGGAGGTCCCCCGCTTCCGAGAAAGGATTCTGGATTCTCCACGGGAGTCCCGTTAAAGAACCTTTTGTTGTTGAAGAAGCACCCAGCGTGCGCATGAGAACAGTTTGTGTCAAAGCCTTCATTAAAGTATTGATTGAATCTATCTGCCCTGTTTGCGTCCTTCCCTGAGCCCGATCCAGACAGGTGCTATTTGTATCTGTATTTGTATTTGTATTTGTTAAAAAGGGAAAAGTATTTGTTTTCATATTTGTATTCGAGTAAAATAAAAATAAAAATGCAGTGCGCAAACTCCATCTGCCGCTCCCCGAATCTACGCCTGAACTTGAGCGTGTGACGGGGCAGAGTATCTAAAACTGAAAGTGATCAATTGGTCATACCTAAACAACTGCACACCCTGTGAAATTTCCTCTTATGTTTTTAACCCATTCACTAAGTGAAGCAGCGGGCATCCAGGAGCTCTGCGCCCGGGGAGCAGTGTGTCGGAACCATAGGCGGTTCTACAGGGGGGGCCAGGGCCCCTGTAGAATTGCTTGTGGCCCCCCTATGGCCCCTCTGCCTTATTGCGACATGTGTTGGCTCATAGAACAAAACTAATGCGTATTCTAGACAGACTACTTAAAGCGCTACACAGGCCCCAGCGCCACACCTCCCCACCCAAATCCCCCGCAGCAGACACTGTAGTTCGCTCACTGGTAGTTTGTGCCCCACTAAAAACACACTGCCCCCCTGCCCCCCCCTGATCCAGCTACCACAGAGGTACCTAGTGGTCTTCAGGATCCAACCACAACTTTCTGATTGCAGGATGAGTCCCCTAACCACGCGAGTGTGTGACCAAAGGCAAAAACAGAAGATATACTGTGTGATCAAATAAGTTATAAACAGGTATGTAAATGGTCTCAAAGAGGATTATATTCTCTCATTCAGAATTATCAGTCCCTCTCTCATTTGGGCTTTGTCGTCTGGGCTGCGACCGGACCTGAGGAGATGACTGGCTCGGGGCCAGGGAGAGGGAGCTGGGGCCTGTCGGGGCGAGGGAGAGGGAGCTGGGGCCCGTTGGGGCCAGGGAGAATGAAGAGCTAGGCCGCCACGAGGAGGAAATTTGGACTCAATGCTGAAACAACTGGTCGAGCAGGAAGAGAGGAGTTGAGAGAAGTGGTGCCTTGAGCTGGTGCTGGACCAGCGCGCTGAGGTGAGGTGGGGCCGGCGTGCTGAGGTGAGGCGGGGCCGGCGCGCTGAGGTGAGGTGGGCGCATTGAGATGAAGCTGGGTTGGCATGCTCAGCGGTAAGGCCGCAATTTCGGCTTGAGAGTGAGTCTTCCTCCCGCGGAGTTTTACCACCTTCTCGAGAACCACGGGGAGTAGGGTTTGTGGGCCCAGTAGTACAGGGAGTTTCTCTGGATGGCCACTCCAGCTGTACGAAGGCCCCTTCTCCTCTGAACTGGCTGCCCAGCTGTCATCCACGGCGAGGTTTGGCTCGACCACCGCCATTTTGGCGCCCACGCGTCTTCTCCTTGTCCGCTGGGACTCTGCTCTTTTTGGTACACTGGGACCAATTGGGAAGCAGTGTCCCAGGATTCAGAAGGACTGGAGGCTCTCCTGGAGTACCCCTCCAGCCGCCATGTGGTTTATTCAAGTCTGAGTCGTCGTACCACGACTCGGAAAGAGCGGTGAGCACGGACGCGGCCATTTTTCACCGGAGCTTGTCGACTTTACCGGGGCCTGGGACGGCAGAGACTAGGGTGAGTGGATCTCGCAAAGCAATGCCTGTTCCAGCCGAGCCCGGAACCCTCTTCGTCCGAGCTAGTGTACCAGTAGAACTCTGATTCTATGGAGCGGTCTCTGCTGGCTTCTCCGCGCTCCCGTTGCTTCTTCGCCTTGGGGGACATGGGGAGGTTAAGCAGGAAGCCTCTCAGATCTAAGACTTCGACCCGCTCCTCTCTCTTGTCACTCCACCCGCGGGCGAGCTCCTCCAACGACCCCGTCCTGTCCGGAAATGGGGACCACTCGCCGCACCGCTGGGCTCCAGTGGCAGTGGGGCCAGGGCGGCAGGGTTTGGAGCCCTGAAGTTGGACTCCGTCGGGACGGGAACATTCTGTCGTAACTCCCCCCCGACGCGAAGTACGCAGAGACCTGAGGACCAACATCGGGTGAGGATAGCCTTTTATTATAATTCTGTGAACAGAAAGGTGGCTCGAGGGCCTAGACAAACACAACTAAACCAGTATGTTCCCGTGAGGATGAGTGCGAAGGGCAGAACCTAAATAGTGCAGGGGGACCTCCGGGAACCAATCAGGGGTTAAACATAACACAAAACAGGTGAGGGTATAAAGGCAAACAGGTGAAGGCTATTTACACGAATGAGTCTTTAGTGCTCAGTGATGGGGACCTCCTGTGGTCGCTGGCAAAGTCTGAGGGGTTCGGGTCCATGGTCACACAGCGACCCCTGGCGGTCGCAGACCGGCACTGTGACAGGCTTGGTCTTAACAATGAAACTGACCTTGACTTGGTCCTGACTATAACTTTACAAGTGGGTTTTTAAAGGCCGAGCTCTTTTAATAAATGATTTGGACTTTCAGTGTTCCTTAAAAGCACTCTTTGCTGATTTCACTGAAAACACCATTTTACGCCGCAACCAAGAGTAAACAGAAGAAATGGCTGAATGTGTTGGCCCATGTGGCTGTGAATAGTGATGGATTGGGTCTGGTTTGTAAAAGGGTTGGCAGTAATTGGAGAGGACAGCTCTGCTTTGTTGTTCTCTGTACAAGTATGCAGATGCCCTCCTCTCTCATTAGTGCTGCTGAAGCCCGCAGATTCTGAGCCCTCTCACATAAAAGCTGTCCATCAAAACAGGCACAGAACAATGGTGCAAACAAATAATTTAAACCTGATACCAAACATTATCAGTACAGTTTATCTGCCTGTTTCTAATGCTTTTTTACATCATGTTTTCTTTTCAAAACATGTCCTGCATATCCACCTTCCTCTTTGTCCCATTTGTTAAAGCAGATTCCCATCCGTGATCCTGCACATTCTTCCTTCTCTAAACACACATTATCCATCACACCAGGTCCTTTAATAAGCATATCCTCTTTGAAGTGTGAGTGGTTTGGAGCAGAAAACAGTACAAGAGTGGAGGATGGGGAACTTAAGCCCAACACAACGTTACAAACTTTGGGATTTGACACTTCATATAAAATTCAAAACAATTATTTTATTTATTTTATGTAGTTTAAATGCATATACATTGCATTTTGATAGATACATTGCCTAGTTAGAGGCTAGGCTTCTCATGTTTATCATAATGCTAAAGTTTTAGGTTGGTTGTTTAATGAATTCAATGTCTTTGCACCAAATAACTAGATTGTTACAGTGAATGTTACAACTGCACCTAAATAGGGAATAGATTATGACATTTGCACCCCCAAGACTTGAATTGTTCCCAAATTGTAGGTGACTAAACCTAAATTATTATATGTGTCGGTTGCTCATAAAATTACTATCTTATTATGATTAAAATTGGTCTCATCGTCTCTACTAAGGGGGAATGTTTTTGCAGGACTGGGGCTGAGTGATTTACTTTAATACAAGGGTTGTGAAAAAGTAGAATCCGATGGGACAGAAATCATCTTCCTCCTAGAGCAGAGGTCACACAGCATCTCCTCAGGAACAGCATTGAATGCAAGACCAGGCGACTCCCTCCCAGGATACTTTCTGCTCCATCTCTGCCAGACAGTCCCTGAATCTCTTTCTGCACTGCGGTGAGCAGCACGCTTTGCAGTGCTCCAGCAGCGACCCTTCACTGCTCATGCATGTGTTGCAAAAACTCCAAAGTCCACAGGGATTGTAGCTGTCGGTAGGTCTGACACTCAAATACCTAGAAAATAAAGAAATTATTAAATATATTATTTAAATACATATATAAATTACACACACCTAGTAACAGGTACTACTAGCAATAACTCTTGTCAGCTCTCTCAAAACCTTATCTGTTTTGTCTATTTATTGCAGAATCTTGGGCTCCCCCTTCAGTCTTGTTCAAGGAGTGTGAAAGGACAGTGGGTGTGAAACTTTTTGCCTTTTAGAAAAGAAGAAAAATGATTGACGCCGAGATCTAATGGCTTATTCTGCTCTGAATAAGACTCTTTAGAAAAGTGAACTTCAAGGTTAAAACAATGTTTCAAGTGAATATGCACACAGCACAGCACATATGCAGAGTGTAATGCAGAGTAATGCACACAATTGCAAAATATATTTCAATGCCATGAAAGCATACTCAAAGCAAATAACATGATTGAAGACAAAAGGAAATAATGAAAGAAAGACATTTTTGCATATATGTAGAGATACCTGCTCTTGAAATGCATTGTTTTCAGAAAGACATTATAGTCCTTTATCATCATCCAGCAGACATGCTGTGCTAATGGATGGAACATGTGCAAAAAGAACTGGAGTTGTTGGAATGCAGATGTTGAAAAGCTACTGAATATTTAATAGGGTTTATCTCACTTTCTCACTCCTTTTTAGCTGAAATGAAATGAAATGTTTTTAGCTGTGTTGTTGAGCAGTACATCAGAATTTATACCTTCAGGTTTTTGTTCCACTGGGTCGAAGAAATGAGTTGCTTCTTCATTTTTGTATGTTAGTTTTGTATTTTAATTTCTTGCTCCTCTGGTTTATTCTGGAAGCATAATGTCATGCATGAAGCAAGAGTCTTTTCCTTTCAATCTGTGGTCTGTTTAATAAAACAACATTGTCTTCAGAAACTGTGTCTCCAAATAGCAGTGCTTGGTTCATTTAGTGTATCTCCCCATGTGACCTTTCATCCATCCATCCATCCATCCATCCATCCATCCACCCATCCAACCATCCATCCATCCATCCATCCATCCATCCATCCATCCATCAATACATCCACTCATTTCCCAAAAAATATTGTTCTTTAAACCACAATTTTAAAGGAAATATCAAAACATCAAAATAAGAGAAATGATGCAGCATTTACAGGCCTTGAATAATTCACAGAAAACAAATCTTTTCTTCACTCTTTAACCAAAGGACTCTAAAACAATAATTACCTTTGACATACTTCTAGTGTTTTTCCATCCAACTGGTCACACTGCAAGAGGAGAGTGTTGATTAAAGCAGTGTTTTTTTTTTACTTTTCCTCATTAAATAAGAGGATAATCTATTTACTATATACTCACATACCTTGTGCATTGTGATATATGCTACCATCCCCTATTAACCTCATGCATAATATAAACAACACAAATATACAATTATCACACAAAGACGTAAGTGCTTTTGTCTACACATAGTCATTTGTCTGTCTATGTTTCCCTATAATGATAATGAAGTGCTAACAAAAAGCCTAACAAAAACACATATTAGTCAATTAAATAACAGGCATTAATTATGCCAGGCACTGTCTAACTTTCTCTAGTAGATGCAGTTCTTTGTTTTTAATGCAGACCCTTCTGCCACTGACAAGCAAACAGGCTCTACAAGAAACAGTTTAGAAGCCTTTTTTTTTTTTTTACATTATTATGTTTTTAGAAAACTGCTTTCAATGGATCTCTATGTATGTTTGGAGCCATCATTTTTCTTGTCCAGTAATGTTAAATGAAAGGTTTATTAAAGTATTAAAGAATTACATGTAAACTGCTTCAATCATGTTTCCTTTGATGAAGGAAATCAGTACCACAGAGAAGAATATCAGCGCCAAAACATGATGCTACATTTACATTCACCATAATTGTTGCTTGTTGAGTGAAATCTTCCCCAACCAATGTCAATGTCAACCAGTATTTTAGATGAGCACATTTAATATATGTCTAATTGAGTGTTGTGTCATGGCATTTTTTCACATTAAGTTTGTGTAAATGTCATATATTTGCTGTAATAATAACAAAAGTGTCGGAATATGTTTCCCCCTCACTGTAAACACACCTCCAGTATGACCTCCAGTACAGACGTGTGCAAAATTCAGGCGCCCTTGATTATTATCATGATTTGTCTTTATAAATCATTGGTTGTTTGGATTAACAATTTCAATTATATATATCATATAGCAGATGAACACAGTGGTATTTGAGAAATGCAATATTAGAATTTACACAAAGTGTGCAATAGTTACTGTCATTTTATTCCTTTGAATACATTTAGCACTAATTATTAGAACACAATTTTTTTTTGGTAAGCTCATTGACCCTTGACCTTCATACACAGGTGAATCTAATCATGAGAAAGGGTATTGAAGTTGGCCAATTGCAAGTTTTGGCAACATGGGAGCCTCAAAACAACACAAAATTACCTGGTCTCAGAGAATTCAGCTGTCAGTTTCCACTGTGAGGAACATAGTGAGGAAATGGAAGACCACAGGCACAGTTCTAGTTAAGGCCCAAAGGGGCAGGTCAAGGAAAATCTTAGATAAGCAGAGGCGAAGGATGGAGAAAACCATCATAGTCAACCCACAGACCAGCTCCAAAGACTTACAACATCATCTTGCTGCAGATGGCGTCACTGTGCATCGTTCAACTATTCAGCACACTTTGCACAAGGAGATGCTGGGAGAGTAATGCAGAAGAAGCCTTTTCTGCGCACATGCCACAAACAGAGTCGCTTGAATTATGCTAAAGCACATTTAGACAAGCCAGCTTCATATTTGGAATAATTAGCTGTGGAGTGATGAAACTAAAATTGAGTTGTCTGGACATAACAAGAGGTGGTATGCATGGTGGAACACAGCATTCCAAGACAAACACTTGCTACCCACAGTACAATTTGGTGGTGGTTCCATCAAGCTTTGAGGCTGTGTGACCAGTGGATGGATTCCAGTCAATATCAGCAGATTCTTGAGAACAATGTTCAAGAATCAGTGACGAAGTTGTGCCAGGACTGGATATTTCAACAAGACAGCGACTCTAAACACTGCTCAAAATCTACTGAGGCATTCGTTCAGCAAAACAGGTAGAATGTTCTGGAATGGCCATCTCAGTCCCCAGACCTGAATATTATTGAACATCTGTCGTGTGATCTGAAGCGGGCTGTCCATGCTCGGAAACCATCAAACCTTACTGAATTGTTTTTGTGAAGAAGAATGATCCAAAATCCCTTCAACCAGAATCCAGACCCTGCAAAAAAGAAGATATTGTAACTGAGTTGGATTGCAGGGGTCCCATGATGCACTGCTCTCACCAGGGGGGTTATGGGGTGTGTTAGTTAGTGGTACACAGGTTACCATGAATGTGAATCCCGGTAGTCCTGTGTACGTAGGCAGGGTTTCCTGCATTGACTCAGTCTGGGCTAAGCTGTATCGATCTTGCATTTTTAGTGCCTTGTTTGACTGTGAGTTCTATTCTAAATAAACCTTTGGAGGTTTCCTCTGACTTTGAGCATAGTTTTCTTTTGTCAACCCCATTCCCTTTAATGACGAAAGGCAACATTCACCACAATATACTAAAAATTGATGTAACTTTTCTATTGGGGTGCCCAAATTTATACACCTGCCTAATTTTGTTTAAGTTACTATTGTACACTTTCTGTAAATTCTATATATTTCATTTCTCAAATACCACTGAGTTTGTTTACTATATGATATAAATAAATGTAACTGCTGATCCAAACAATCAATTATTTATAAGGAAAATCTTGAAAATTTTCAAGGGTGCCCAAACATTTGCATACCACTGCGTGCATAGCTGTTGTGCCATGGTAGGTTTCTGTGGGTGATCTATTAACTATGTAGAATTCAGTGACATTTTTGTGTCTGAGGGGTTTTTAAGCTTGTTGTGTGTGTGAAAGCTAGTGTGAGTGGCCTTTGGCCTCAGTAAGAGATTGCTGCTGCTGGGGCTGATGGGATTGTTCCTGCTGCTTGGCTCTGACCCTCAGAGTGAGGATGGTAGCTCTGCAGCAACTCTCTATCCATCTCTGTCATTCCCCCCTGCCCCATCAGGCCTGGGAGGTCACTCTGCTGTCAGTGTGCAACTCAACACTTCAATCTTTCCAGTCTCTGTCCTGCCCCTGTTCTCCTTAGCTGAAACAACTTTTAGTGTTATGCTCTCTTAAGGCAGGGGTCATCTGATCTGAATTTCATTTAACAATGATAACATAAATTTCCTATATCCAATGACATTTAAAAAAGAAACTTTCCATTATATCAAAGTTTTATGTAATTCAATTCAAGTGAGTATAAATTCAAGTGAGTTAAACTGATAAATGCTTTATTCATGGTCCAAGAATCTTCTTCCTTCTCAGGATTGTGGGATACTGGACACCACCCCAGTGCCCACAGAGAAATCACCCTGGACAGATTGCCAGTCTATCACAAGGCAGTCACACAAACGCACTCAAACTCATTCCTCGGTGCAACTCCAGCTCACATAACAGGCATGACTTTGGATTCTGAAAGGAGCCCAGAGATCCTGACAGAAAGCCACACAGACACATTGAGAGCACGGAAACCTCACATAGAAAGGTTGGGAATCGAACCCACGCTGAGAATTCAATTCCTAGCGATTCTGTGAGCCATTATACAGCATGAGAAAGAAAACAAGTTGCTTCTTTTTTGATAACAAATGAGCTCAATTATCTAGTAAGCCAACCAGTTATAGTTAACTTGGCATCTGTTTTAATGCTGCTGTTTCAATACTTTTTTATTATCTTAATTTGTATATTAGTTGTGGCTTATGATGTAATTGTAAAATGATTTTAGCTAGTGTGGGCTAAACAAGACAATACAGATAATAGAACATAGCCACAGATAGTGATATTTGAAAAATATTTGCAACTAATATTTCTTATCTAACGAGTGGAAGTTACATTCGAAGTGAGTTTTTTTTATTTATTTATTTTTTTTATACGTCATCACTCTATGATCCAGCCTCATCCACCAGCCTGCTCTCTAGAAACAGCCACTTTGGAGCCCAGAACAACAAATTTGTTCCTTTGTTCTGAAAGCACTTCACAATTTATGTTCACTTGATAACGTTGGATAATGTCAGCTAATCCTCTGTTTGCAGTTAAAGCTCTCTCAGTATATACCCTTATAACAATGACCACTTTACCTGTCTGTCTGGCTGCACAGAGTGCACATGGACTCTAAAAGTGTGTCCAACATTAACTCAGCATGAAACAGAATAAATTCGATGACCCACCTACATGCAAACAAGCAAGCAATCTCCCTCCAGTGGCTTTCACATGTAAATAGCAGCATTTTGTGGAATCTGAGAAAAGCCAATTGAAAGTGACATGCACTCCCCTACAGTTACTCAGGTTTTGGAGATACTTTTTCTCCATAAATTGCCTGGACTCCCATTGTGGACCAGGCAGGAGAGAGGAAGGTATTTAGGATAATAAGCAGCAACAGAAGTCTCTCAAGTAGATGCTTCCACCCACTTTAGACAAAATTGTAGTAAACATCACCTCAAACTAACTCCATTATCGCACACAAAGCTGGAAGTCAATGATGTGTTCTACTGTGTTTGTAACCTTTATCAGGACCAGACATGTCTGGATGGGCTTAAATGTGTATGTATAGAGTGTTCATCAGCAATGTCCATCAGTCTGCTGATAACAATGGAGCAGATCATTGCTCCCAGAAAAAAGAGGGCTTTAAGCATGGCTGTTGTCAGCAGGGATTGGCCTAAACCGTTAAAGTGGATTCATCCATCCTGTGTGCTGTGGACTGGGCGGAGGACTGCTCGAGTTAAAGTGGTCTCATCCATCTCCCAGCCTACCACTGGATAAATGCAGCGCGTATGATGAATGAGAAACACGCCCTTGTTGAAAATAAGAACCAGTGCAAGGAGAAAGCGATGAGAAAGTGGGTTATATGCCACAGCTAAAGCGATGCATCATGACATACAGGAATGTCAGGTTGGTGTGGAGAACACTTCAACCTTACGTTCCTGCTAGTCAGAATCAGAAGCACAAAACTTTACTGATCCTGGAGGATTTTGCCTGTGTTATAACTGCACAGACACCCAGAAATAGAGAGTACAATATAGAAAATGAAGTCTAAATAAATCCAATAATAACAAAACGAAGCAAAAAACTCAATATGAACTACACAATATATATGCTATATGTCAGTATAAAATATGCTATATACACAAATGACAGGTATAAATAGTTTAGATATGTAATTTACTGTTAAGTGAATTAAGAAACCCAAATGGTGGTTGTGGTGGAAAAATCTTTATGTGGTTAGGATGCAGGTAGTAGAGATCAGTAATATGTATGTAATAGCAATCAAATGTTAAAAACTGTGCTTATTACATTTAAGGTTACAACTAAACATTTGTTTCCAGGGAAAGGGCTCTATAAATTCTGCATTGTTTTGGTTGGTTGCACTCCCATCACTCAGTACAATGCTAGCCAACACAGTCATCTGTTAGAACATGTGGTTTTCCTCCAAGAGTGTTGAGCCATCCAGTGATGCTACAATACAGTGACTGGCTTCTTGTGTCTCAGTTAGCCTTTATCCTCGCAGTTTGGTAGCTTTATCTAATTTTTGGAGACTGAAATACCAATTGAGAAATGCACAACGATGTAAGGTTGTTGCAAAAACATCACTAGTCAAATGACTTATGGATGTACAGCGTGTAGAGTGTTTTTTTTTTTGTTTGAAATTATATTTACCTATTTATTATGTCGTGGAGTTATAGAGATAAGCAGTGTTGGGCAAGTACCTTTAAAAAAGTTATTAGTTATAGTTACTAGTAACTTCTCACAAATAGTAACTGCGTTAGTAACTGAGTTACATCATTATAAAAGTAACTAATTACCAGGCAAAGTAATT
>JBBMFX010000021.1:3766092-3783603 GCA_037832545.1 Rhabdalestes septentrionalis
ACTCATTTGTAATTTTGTGTGTAAATATTGTAAATAAAACCTTCTCACTCATGGATTACCGCGTTGACGTCTCATCCTTCGCACCAACCCGGCGGCTTCATCAGCCACATGTGACAACAACCCACATGAAGACACACACAGAACTACACACATTGAACTAATAACTCACAACTACAGAGTGACACACACCAACATATATAGTAAAGGCTGGTATAAGAGACGACCCTAGGGGTCACCCTCTGACCTGACAGTCCTTTGTTCACCATCATAGGTCCAAAACAAAGGATCTTATAACCAGGGGGATTGTATAATTCAAGAGACTGAACATTTTTATTGAAGAAACTGTGAGGTTACAAATCCCAAACGACTCCTCTTATCTGAACCTCCTAACCGCCTCTTGGCTAATAAAAATAACAATAAAAAAACAATTCAATATATGCTATACATTAACTAATATTTAACATTGAGAACAATGTATACAAGCACACTGCAGGGGAGAGTAATTGGGCATTTTCACATTGGAACCATGGCCATATTTCAAAAAGATGTGTCCTAAAATTCACCTTTAATTATCAAACATGAGAAGAGTAGAACTATTTACTGTAATTTCAGTCTGTCCAAATACCATTATATTTTAACCCTCATAATGTCCTCCTGATTTCCATACACCTGTGGTCCTCAGGGGTCAAAAATGATATAAATATAATACATAATACCACAAAGCATACCCTTGATTTGGCAATATAAGGCAACCAGTCCTTGTTTACATAAAGTATACTGTTTTTAAGTGAAAAAATGAGAAAATAAAATATTAAAATGTTTAGATTATTTTTGACCATTTGACTAGCAAAAGAGTGTTGTATGTTCAACTTTAGTGAGAATGTTTTTTTTTTAATCATGTGAATTTTTTTAATGGTAGCACATAACACCTGTGGTCCTCAGGGGACCCCACTTGATTTGAGTGTTTTTTTAAGTATAAATTGTCAATCAATTCAGTGTTACACCTCAGTTTAACTGGGTCTCGGTGAAGGCAAACTTTGATGAGAACCGAGCCCTGTCCATTTTTGATACCAGTGCAGGGTGGAGTTCGGGCTTATTCCTCCGTACTGTTCCCACCATGTACAGCTTTCTTCTCAGTAGTTGCAGGCCAAGGTCATCCGATATGAAGACTGTCACAGGTGATCGTTTGTGTGTGTGTGTGTGTGTGTGTGTGTGTGGTGTCAAACATTGCTTGACCCCATTCATCCAAGATCAAAAACCAAAGATGTTTTGGAAAGGAGTATGTTGTTTACCCTATTGCACCACTTTGTACTGAGGGGTAATTTTTGCCCCCGAGGACAACAGGTGTTATAAAACCCAATAAAAACCCTATAAAAAAATTTAATTACTTAAAACTAATCACAATCATGCATAGCATAGTACTTAGACCATTCAGACCATTTGATTAATAAAAAAAAAAAACCACACATTTTTGATAGTAAAAGATTACTTTTCGGGTCAAAAACGACCAGAGGACAACACAAGGGTTGACAGGAAGACTAAAAAATATGAATAAAATGTTCCAATTCCAACTAGCCTGATAATGCAGGGAAAAAAGTTTTCTGAAGTAATATAAGTAGGGCTAACAGAAAAGTGTAGGGGGAAAAAAATAACCAATATATTTTGGGGGCTACCCTCTGGATGCATTTGCCAATTTTTTTATGTCTTAGTCATTCCATGAAAATGGCACAGTTTGAGTCTCTCTCACCTCTTATAGTGTATTTCATGTATTGGGTCACCAAATATTTAAACATCTTGACATCTATATATTGAAATGTACCCTTTAATACAGTGTAAAAAATGAACTAATTTTTATCTTTTTATGAGAAATAGTTTTTACAAAGTGAGATATAATGGTAATGGAAAGTCCTATACATTGAATTTGAGAGTAAACAACTGTTTATATGTAAAGCTGTATTTGTCTCAACACCGTTACCATCTTCAACCCTGTTCTGCTAGTCTCAACCCAGTCACACCTAAATGTTGAAAAAATGTTGAAAAAATAATTTAATGTTGGCTGATTTGTCAAATATTTTGAGCGCTATTATATAATTGATTTTGATTACAATTCTTAGTTAAACTAACTTTTTGATGGAAAAATGACGATTGCTTTCACTTACATTTCAGGATTTTAGAGAGTAAAAATGTGTGAATGTCATTTTTCTATTTAATATTATTGAATTAGTACGGGGGACCTCTGATTAATGTAAAACCCATTGGAGGCTTTCTGAATATTATCATAAAATTATTTTCAAAGTGTCCATAACTGGGTTGAAGAATTACAGTCACCACATCTTGAAAATATGATCAACAAAATAGAAAACTAATGCCCGAGATGGGGAAAATGCATATTTCTGATAGTTAAATATATCCTTAATGATGTGGGATATACATACAAATAATACATTTTGATAAAATGTGAAAATATACAAGTCCAATTTTAACCACTCTCATGGAATGACTGAGTAAAATGAGTCAAATCCCAGTTCAGGTATGATGCAACATGTTAATGTATTACATTAATTAAATGTAAACCTACCCTGTGTAACGAATCAGTGATCAAAATACAGAATATAGAACATACCCAGCAGAAAAATTCACATACACCTTAATTTCACAGAAACCAACAAGCAACTCTATGCTTTGTTTTACCCTTAAACACTTCAGCTACCATAAATGATGCACAAAATATTTTTCTGATTGTGTATGGCATGCAGAAAAATGATCTCACATAAACCCCACAAGTACTTAAAATAAACATAAAAAACACATAGAATTGTCAAATAAGCCATTTCCACAGCAGGCTAAAAACTCAGATACTTCTTGGCCTACCTAGAAAAATACTGAAAGTGAACAATTACGATAAATTTTGTAGACAAAGATGCTTTCTCATACGGCTACCAGACGGATATCCTGCAGTCTTTGCCAAGCTCAGGGAGTGGTTATTTTAGCTCCATTTTATGTAAACAGCAAAAAACAGCAAGAGCAATTACACAAGCTAATTGTATTCAAGGCCGGATCATTTACTGAAGAGATGTCAAGACAATTAACAAGTTACCTTAGCATATTTTAGGGGACAGCACCTTTAGTTAAACAAAAAGCAGCACAGTACAAAAGATCACCCAAAACGCGCAACTTGAACTTTATTTTTTTTTGTCATGAAAAAAAGAATACAAAAGAAGCATGGTCGCCACCATGCAGAGTGACAAACGCCGACCACAGCAAACACATTCATTAGGACACAGATTTTAAAGCAACAGAGGTTTCAAAAGAATTTAAAGATGACTTAAAGAAGCTGAACAGAACAAATCTGTGTAACCAAAGCACTTGACATGACATTTCATTAAAAGGAAGGAGAGTTCAATCGCCAATGTAATTATATCAAGCGTATAACTTAAGTCAGAGCAAAAAATGGCAGCCATATATTAATTTCTCTCAACATTCCTGGTTTTTCTTCAGATTTGAATGCTCTGTTCAGGAGTTATTCATTTACTTTTGCTACACTTAAAACCTTTAACGCAGTTTTGTTGACTGTCATAAGTATAAAACCCTAGAAAAATAGATATTCCTGACCAATTTACATTTATATTGTGTTACCATTGTTCAGTGCTATTAGAGGACATTTATTAGGTGAGGTTAACCTCATCTCAATCTCATCCTCTTTAAAAAAAGACCAGCACTTATTCCACACTACTTAGATTTCAAGTCATCACTTGTTTGTATTGTGCCAACCAAAATATTTAAAGACTCAGAAGGGACACAAAAAAAAATCCACATCTACATACATTTCACCCACCAGTCAAATTACACTTATCTTAAAGAAGAAACTGCCAAATACGTTGCCATGATTTACTTTCAAGATGCAACCCCCTGAAATTAGACGTGAAGCAGAACTGAAATTCTCAACTTGCAAATGACTTCATCTTAAACCTCCTGAGGTCCTCCTCCAAAGGGAACAATCCATTTACAAATTGATGAACAAAGAGGGTTAATCAAGCAGACTCTTTAAAATAGTTTTTCAAAGACACACACATCTTAGCATACAAGAACACAATCACAAAGGAATGAATTATCTGTGCCTGTTCATATTTATGGGCCATTAGACTTTAACTCTGATTGCACAAAATTAAGAAAGCCCTGCATTCTGTATCCTGTCCAGATTTTTAGTGTGTAACAATGTACTCCCGTAAGTAAGACTGGGTGAGGCTACGAAGTTCTTCCAGAGCATAGTCTTCAGGCATAGGCAGGCGCCCAATATGTGGGGCCAGGTGGCACAAGGGGATATGACAGGGGTCTGGTGTGCCCTCCCCACCTTGCTGAAGCCTTAGAACCACACGCAGGATGTTAGCCAAACACTTGGCCATTTCTGCAATCACAGACATTAGTTGACACATTTTAAGAATATTTACACATCACTGAATTAGAAAGATCATGCAGACATGGAAGGTTAAATACATGGAATATCATATCTGACCTGACTGGGCAAGTTTATCTTTGGCTTTGCAGCAGGGGAGAAGTTCAATCCTGCTGCACAGAGAGGTTACATCAGTGTGTAGACGCTCCAGCTCATATCCTGGGCTCTCAGTCTATATGTATAAGTAAAACAAAAATTAGAGGACAAAACTTGCACAGAACTTGCTTCTTTTTCATTTTCAGTTTAAGTGTAACTTAAGAGCCCCCCACCCCCACTTGCTGTTGAAGTACCTGCTGAATGGCTTGTAGGGTCTGAATAACACGAATGTAGTCCTGGTAGACATGGCCTGACGTGTCCCAGTCCTGGATTTGAGCACTGCGCTCAGCCACTGCCAAGCCCTTCAGGAACTCCATTAGGTAATCATGATCATCATTAATGATGCAGTCTTCCAGAGCACATTAACAGAAAAAGGAGTAAAGCACATTAGATAAGGCTATCACCTCTACTTTGTGCAAGATCTACAAGGTTGTACACAAACCTGAGGCCAGGTTCTGGATGACTAGCTGGTGGCAGTGATTCCAGTGGCCAGCTTTGTATAGGTGCAGTGCTTCTTGGTGTATATCTCCATTTCTGCAGGCATGAATGGCCTTGGCTTCATGAATCCACTGTACAGGGATCAGCAACTTGTCTGTAAGGAAATGCTCCTTTTCTGCAGATTCCACTGTCTCTTGTAGATGGCAGTGCTGATTCAACATGTCTCGCACAGCGTGCTCTCGAAGCCTACAGGCCCATATGTGGTGGTAACCAGCAAGAGTAAAAGTTATAAGTCCACATGACTTGCAGGAAAAATTGTGCTTAAAAATGGGACACTTTGGATTACATAGGAAACATTTTTTTTTAATACTGTCTTTCCACAGCACAGGTGTTCCCTGGATGTTCTGAAGTTGGATGATTAAAACAGTACCCCCCCAGAAATGGATTGTAAGAAAGGTAAAGCCCTCTAGATTGCTTATTATACCAAAATGTTTTGCATCATTAAAAAAGTCTTGTCGTTTACAAAAATAATGTAGAAATTATACACAAATTATTTATAACATCAGAACATAAAGTTCCTGCAGTATTTGCTGTCTAATAAAGGTACCAGGCATTGACAGCTGTCTTGTCACAAAGACTGATAAAGTAACTTATAGGCATATAACTTTTTAATCAATTGTTACAATAATTGTATCAATTTAATGCCAAGGGCTTTCACATTAATAACTGGGTACAAAATCAAAGTCAAAAAGTGTCCTGATGTTCACAGCTTGTTAAAATCCATAAAACCTGATTTAGGGACTTATTACAGTACATAACACCTGCATCATTGAGCATGTCTGGGGTAATATGCAGGAGGAGGCTTGGAAGATGAAACCAAAGAAGCTTGATAAACTCTGGGAATCCTGAAAGACTGGTTTATTTGCCATTCCATATGACTATCAACAAGTTATTTCAGTCATTGCAAAGACGTATGGATCCGGTCCTCTAAGCTCATGGAAGTTCTCCACATAAAATATTTTTTCCAAGGCACCATGACATTATGTTCTGATGTTATTGTAGCACGTTTGTGTATTCTAAATATATTATATGTATAATTTCTGAATTATTTTTGTAAACAAGACTTTAGTAAAGAAATATCCAATTTTGCCTGGACAAATTACATTATAAAACTCAATGAATGATGCAAAACTTTATTTTGGTATAATAAGCATAATCTAGAGGGCTTTACCTTTCTTACAAACCATTTCTGATACCAACTGATTAACTACGAGGCAAGTTATTATTCACTCTTCTTACAACTTGGTTAAGCGACAATACTTTTTTCAGGCACTGTACATGGCTACATTGCCATATACAAAATAACTATAAATGTTTTGGTCCTGTGGAGAGAAACAAAAGGCGCCTCTTGGGATGGTGAACTAGCGCTATACTCCGAAGCCGGAGCTTTGAAATGAAACAATCCAACAATGCTATATATTTCCCCTTGCTGCTCATTAGCTGGTGTTCTTTGTCCCTTGCTCTACTCAGTGGTGGGAGGTTTGAAAGTTGCCAATCCAAAGACGCTATATTTTTCTCCTTGCTGATGACTGGTTGATGCCCTGTGATGCAGCTGCAGCCCAGAATTTCCCCCACGGAGCCTCTCAAGTGTTCTCGTGTCTTTCATTTTTTCCTCCTTAAAGCCTGTTCTTTTTATTACTTTAAATTTAATTATTTTATTTACTCTGCTTATACCAAAGAACAGTGTATACCAAAGAACACACACATGCATGAATTACAATATGTTGGTATTTTACATTCTAGCACTGCAGCACTTTTGTGTAAAATGTGCAGTAGGAATATGGGTTTCCTTTCATTTCTAAAGTAATTTCCCTTGACGAAAACAGAGTTTTGGGGGAATATTTACTACAAAAATGTTTATCATGGTTTTTCAATATACATGGGTGCTCTTGGAATGTTTACTGTAATAATTAAATGGGCAATCCACAGGAGCCTAAATCAATGTGACAAAGTGTATTTGTCCAAAATATTAAGTCATAATTGTGCCAAATAGTGTTTGAATGTAGTCTGTCAACTGTTTTCCTGTCAACAGGGGGAAAAAAAGCAAAAAAATTTAAATCAAAGCATGGTTACTTACACAGGGTCAGGTACATGCAGCAAAACAAAGACTGCCATCTCCCACAGGCCTGCACTCTCAAGCTGGGCAGCATAGCTAGTGTGTAGTAGCCCCTGACGTGAACTTGAGAGGCCAGTGTAGTTAAGAGCTTGAAGCAAGTTCCACAGATGCCAACTCAGCCTGTAGTCTAGCTGCTCTGCTGTCACCGTGGAGGGGTCCAGCAGCTGCTGCAGACTGTGGTGCCTGAAAGGAGAAAGTGGGGGAAAAAAAAAAAAAGTGTATTCTTCTGCTCTTATGGGCATATATGACTGAATGTGTTGCAGCATTGCAGCATTTTTTTTTTTTTTAGAACAAATGCCCATTTTAATATAACTAAACTGAGTTTTATATAATACGTTTTTTAATTTTGTAAAAAGCATTTAAATAGGAACATTTTAAAGTTCCAAAAACTATAAAAGTTCTTGTTTTGAACAACATTTTAATTAAACCACAAACAGTCACAAAAATGTTTTATATAATTTTTGCTTTAGTGCCTTGAAGTTTGCATGGCCTTGTGTTTTTGTCCGCCTCTGTTAGTTCATCTTTTTTTTAAGTTTATACCTCTCTTCCATTCATTGAGGAAGTCTCTCGACCACAAAAAATTATTTTTAAACGACCATCCTGATTATCTGATTGAATACCTGTGTACAAGGCCAATTCACTGGACATTAACAGGAGTTTTGACATTGAAACGACAAACAGGTCCTTAGAGTGCGGCTGTGGGTGGTCCAAGGTTCCAATGTACCTTGGCACGCACAATTATTAGAGGAGGGCAATATGTGGAGAAGTTGGCCAGATGCAAGCTTTCAGATTGGCACATCCTCCAGTAGCAGCATTCCCAGGACACATAAGAGTACCCATGAAGGAGCAAAAGAGAAAATAGTGCAAACTTCGAACAAAACGTGGGCAAAACGTTCGCGAGGCCTCCCCCCCGCCTTAAAAAAAAAAAAGCCAGCATTGTCTGGGATGGCTAGTTTCTACGTCATCATTCCACTTGTGGGTACAAACTAGTGCGGCATACTGTGTTGTAAAAGCAGAATGATGTTGACAAAACTATCTTTTGCCGCTTTTTACCTCGGAAAAATTGAAAAGAAGGTGGCTTAAGTTGATACAGTAAGTTGGATCTCAAATTATAATCAGTACAGCCTAATGTCATTACCTCACATTAATGTTAGCACCAGGTTACCCATCTCTATTTATAGACTGGTTGCAACGTAGCACAACCAGATCGTACCATAAACATTATTTGTTTGAATAATTCAGAATGTGCTTGTTCAAAATGGAAATGGAAATGTCCATAAAAGTGAACCAAAATGCCATGTACCCGTTATAATCTGCAATTGTTGCTTTGCAGCATCCCCAAAGAAGACAATTACATCCTCGTAGCTAGGGCGCAGTCATATCATGTGCAGGGCCAGGAACAAATAAATTCAAGGACACCAACAGAATTAAATGGCAAAGTAAGCGAAATCACAAATACTACACACCCGTGTCATATTTAATAAACCAATAACTAATATAAACAGCAGGTTTACACGTGGGTTGTCAGAATGTTTTGGAGAAGTGTGCTCATGTAGTTGAGAGGTGGCCGGGCTTTAGCTTGCCAGATGCAAGTTGAAATGAAACGACTGGAATAAGGTGCAACAAATAGACCCAACAAGAAATATGATGGTCAAAATAATGTGTGCTGTGAATTTTTGGCCAACTAGAGCCACGGCGGGCAAATGATAAATGAAACCTATTGTCCTACCTTAAAACTTCGTAGCTACAGTTAATGTTGTCGTTAGCTGTGTGATCCTTTTGTCTTCTTGTCGGCTTTATCAGTTTAAATTTGCGACTGTAGATCTACTTTTATTACATTACTTTTCTCTTTTACTTCATGCCATATAGATTTAGGAGGGCAAGCATACTATAATACAGAAAAGAAAAACATATCCATGATTTCAACTTGGGAATGCCCACTAGAAACATTTACCGCATGCCCACATAATTCTTTTCTTTTCTTCATTTAAATTGCTTAATTTTAAGTCAAATCCGTGTGCATTTGCTCTTACTGACCAATTGGGCTGAAATCAACGATACCCTTGTTTAAAAGCATGGCTGACTGGAGGAAATGTAACAATTTTGCAACACTGAGTGAGAGAGTAGGGGAGGGGTAGCAACTGTCTACTATAGCATGCTGTCTGCTGTTCTAGCATCGAGTGAAACAACCATCAGAAAGAAGTCCGAAAATATTAGAACTTGTCCAGTTTTAATCAACAATGCAAATTGATCATGCAGTTTGAATGTCATACAATTAATGCTCTAAATCAAAGCACTTTTGCTAATCATCCCATTTCTATTCAGCAGCCTGGTTATTACCATGGGAAAAGATAGGTTTCTCCCCATGATTTACGCATTGCAAGTTCTCCAATGCGAAAAAACACCAACTTCAAATTAATTCAAATATTTATAATTTGGAGTGTCATTATTGAAGTCACGTACATTCACATGAGAAGAAACCAGAGCGACGAATGTCATTATTTCTCTTTGGAGAGTTGGCTAATTGGCCGAAAAAAGCAAATTCACTGGCAGCGAAGCGAATTGGGTGACCAGAGCGAAAAAGAGAAGTAAAAAGTCAGTTAACCTTATGTAATGGGTTATGATGCGGTTCAGTGAAAACGAATTCTAATATATAGATTTACCAGTGCCCCACGTTAACAGGCTAAATCAAACATTCCAATGAGCGAACAAAGTGAATAAAGCAAATTCAACAATGAAGCTTCTTCAACAACCATGGCGACGTGTTCACTTTGGTCTCTCCTGGTGTGAACGTACAGTAAGAGCCATGTTGGGGCACGGTTAGTGATCACACTACATGTGTACCGTGTCCAGCTGAACCATGCCAGAATCCACCTGTGTACCATATCCCCGTACAGAACGGAGTGATCCGGGGTGTAGTGGTAAAATAAGAGATGGGTAAATTACGAATTCTGTGATCACATTTTGTGCATAAACTATACTATGGTGTGCATTTAGATCAATAGAGGGCCTTCTGTAAGGCTGTTAACATGCCCCCCTCCCCTCCCCCCAGAAGCCAGGGGCGCCATGGTAGGGGCCCTTGTAATCAGATGGCCCTCTAAAGGTACACTACACCCTCCCCCCTAGGGCCTCCTAATAAGGCCCTCATAATCAGAGGGACCTCTAAAAGCCCCCAAAGCCCCCATCCTCCCTAGGACCCCCTGGTAGCCAGAAGCCAGGACCAATATCAGGAGGGCCTAAGAGGGCCTTCTAAAAGTAGGCTCCCATGCACCATTTCCCTTTAAAGTTCCTATAGCAGGGCCAGGAGCCCCCTGAAATGATAATGGAATAATAATGCAAATGCACCCTTTCAAAGATCCATAAACCTAGATTTCTAAAGATCACATAAACCTGGGAGAGGAAGACATTGTAAGACTGTCAGCATACATATTTAAGGCAGGATCTCTCAAGAGTAGCAATGTGTCCAGCTGTGCTAAATATTCTCTTGCTCAGGGCTGGGCAATACATTTCAACTTAATTCTGCAAAATCAACTGTAAAAAATCTAAGGGCTTGTCAACACACAAAGCATTAATATTTGCCAAGTTTGGCCAAAATATGATTCTACAGATGATAAACTAAGAGCTGTGTCCCCATACTTTTGTCCAAGGCGATTGTCTTCGTCTTAATAACTCCGGCTCACTGGGGGTATTATGGCAAACAAGGGGTCTTTGGAAAGCTCTCACTCAGCCCTAGATAACTAAATTTCCCAGAGATTGGTGGTCGCCCCGTCTAGAAAAGCTGTGAGCAATGAGTGCATGTTAAAACCGGACTGGCTCTCTGCACTTCTTTAGACTCTTCTCATTTAAATAAAATATATTTACCCATGATTATACTAGGGCTGGACTCAAATATTCTAGTATTCGTTCGGCGAGAGGGCAGTCGAGTTTTCATTTTGAGATTCAAAAAAAAAAAAAAAAAAACATCTATCCCTGCAAAACCAAGAGCGTCTAGCTGCAGACTCTTGGAGAGTGGAGCTCCACAGGAAACACATGACCTCCACTCTTTACAACCCATGACGTCAGTTATAAAACTAGTGGATAAATACGTAAACTCCAGAATACAGTTGGAAATAATACTGACACCACATATTTAATGTAAAAAATTAATTACATTTTGTTATTTATTTTTTGTTCATTTATTCGGCACACACTAAAAACTCAATATGATCTTTCCAACGAACCCGAGCACGGAGTTCTCCTCCACCCAGAACTGGAGAAAATTTCCAATGTGCTCCAGGTCTAACGGTGCATTTCTCCCCGCAACTCTGCCACGGAAAAAGCAGCTTTAATGGGAGGCATACTAATATACGCACTTCCACCCAGAACTTAAGAAACCACGGTAACCTTCACAAAGCTGTCCCATTATTTTTGACACCCGGGACTTCCGAATCGCAAAGAACCACTGAGCAGGAATCAATCTGCCTCTAACTTCACAGTAAAAAACATAGCTTTTCAGTAAGAAGACTTATGATGGTGTTCAATGGGGATTTTATAGGAGAAATTTGAAATGACGCACTTTGAGTCCCAGAGAGACCCAGGAGCCACGCGGTGAACTGTGAAAAAAGTAAGAAAAAGGGTTTATTTTGCACTTTGCCGCCAGTGTTTACAGCTGGCTGGTATGGAAAAAATGCATTCGAGTTGGTTTTGAGAGGTTTGTGCGAGTTTTGAGCGAGATTTGGGCTATGTGGCAATTGAGGCAGAAAAAGAAAAGCGGAGTTTGGCGGTTTGTTTATTTATAATTCTACTTGGAATATATGGATTTCTGAATCCAAGATGGCAAATACAAGATAAGAATATATTCAGCCCCCTCCCACCGAAGCTTCGAACGTTCTATGATTTTCACTACCGAAACTTGAAGCTCAAAAAATGGCATTCGGACCAGCCCTAGATTATACTAGTACTTGGCCATTTTTTATGATCAGTATTACAAACCTAGAGATTTTTCAGCTCAGCAGCTCACCAGACGCTCACGAGATGCCGAGTGAAGCACGTCTCACATAACGCTTCTCAGGATAAACAAGGAGAAAAGAAGGGCAGATCTCTGGGGAAAAACCCCCCAAAAAACTTTCCGTCCTGTAAGTGGAACGGCCCTACGCAGTGGCATAAATGGCATTCACAGCATAAATGTGTACCTAGTTTAAGCAACTTTATACTGCGTGCTCGGTCCCGCCTGGCCCCGCACTGTGACTTAACAGGCCGAGACCCAGAGAGACACCAATCATTGTCAGGCCGGATTACAATTACCATCAGCACGTAGCCCACTGGGTTTCAGTTTGCTCATCCCTGCTATTGCTACTGTTTCACCACAAAATTATCCTGCCCGCAAAATTATCAACCTCATTTTAATGATCATGCAATTGATTTATTTTTTGTATCATGACAGGCCTACAGCACCAACAAGCTTGCTGAACATGTTCAGTCATTTTCTGTTTGAAGTAGGACAGAGGGTTGGGATGAAACGTCCAAAACAGCACAAGTCCCAGATAGGGAGGACAAAATATGCCAACTGGTGAAGGAGTGAGTCTCATTTGCATGGCCTGGAGGAAAGCTAAGGAGCATGAGAGGGAGGGCTTGAAGAACATGTGGGAGCAGATTAGATCAGGACTTACTCATCACAGATGAGTGGAGAGGATCAGAAATTGAAGGGGTCTGAAAGGCATACTTCCTCAAATACCCCTCCAACTGTGCCCATACCTCCTAGAGGAAAACAAATCAAGGACAATAGAGACCAAACACCAAGCAAGAGCTGGAGAATTACATTAAGACCCAGGTAAGCAACATCATGAAGGAAATGTTTCTTGGATCTCCAGGGTACGTACCCTGGCCACACAAGCCAACCACACCATTTGACAAATCACCCCCCAAAAGGCTTAAGTCCAGCAAATAGAAAAGCATACAAGGGTCCCTTCAGCACCTGTACCCAAGCCTGTTTCTTACAAGCCCTAAATTTCTGAAATTTATGTTGAGGTTATTAAATACATCCAGGAATATCCAGGCTATTCCAGCAGAGTGGCACAAAGACATCACCATATTCATCCTTAAGGAGAAGGACAGAAAACATCGCCCAGTTCAGAGCCATTGCCCTGATGAAGGTGGAAGGTAAAATCATCTCACTGACTGTCAAAAACATGGCTAAAAGGTATATCAACACAAGTTGCTGGAAGGCAGGCATCCCAGTGGTCCCTTGCTGCATGGAGCATTTGGCCATGATACAGGAACAAATCCAAGCAGCCAAATGAAACAAGCCTGACCTTCACATATTGTGGTTAGACTTGGCCAATATTAATGGGTCTGTTCCAGACCAGCCCACATCGTTTGCTCTTGACTTTTTAAAAATTCCACCTTGTATCCAGAGCACAGTTGTAAGATACGTCAACAACCTTCTTACTTCGAAAATCAGTATAAAGCCCCTGATCAAACACAACACACTAGATATTAACAGATATAGTGAAACGAACAAATATCAAGCGGAAAAGCGGCTCAAAGAATAAACACATCATAAAATTAAAGGTGAAATAAAAAATAAATTAAAATAAATTTTAAAAAGTAAAACTAAATGTGTAAATGCTGAATCGCACCAACAATCCTGAAAATACCTAGAACTGAATAACACTACACATTATAAGCATACTAAACTAAAGGCCCATCAATGTAGAAAAAGATTCCTTACGGGTCACTGTACAGTTTGAGCAGGTGGAAGCAGATGTCATAGACCGGTTTGTTAGATTCAGTGTCTTCCATCTCTTCATCCAGACCAAGCTGATTCATGTCATCCACATAGGGAGGGAAAGGTGCACAAGCATACCTTCTCCCATCTTCCAAACCCTGTCACAAACAAAAGAAAAACCCAAACAAATCAAAAATTAAATCCAGACTTAATTTACAAAAAATGCCCATACATTTGATAATGCAAGGTGTAACTGCATAGCCAATCAAACTAGAATTTGTTGATCATATTTTCTGATTTGCTGTTACATAACTTCTGCAACAAGATAAAGATAATTGTATTCATGCTGTTGACATTTTGCATTGTGTTTCACTGTGTGAAGCACACAAAGTTGATCTATATTATTTTCTAATATGAAATTGAACTGTTGTGTGAACATACCAGAACACAGCACAGCACACATTGTGAATAACAAAATTTGCCCTCTGCATTTCACCCTAAATCTCAGCTTACAAGTAGAATAAAAAGGTTAACATTGGGGACAAGGGCACCTCCTACCATCTCCTGCCTTTGTTGGTTTCCACAATCCACTTGGCATCCTCAAAATAAACTCTGCATACCAGGTACATGGTTGTTGAAAATCTGTCACAGCAACTGCCAGTACAAAGAGTACTGCTAAATATTTTAAGCCATATCCACACTTACACAGGTATTTCTTAAAGAGATTTCCATTTTTGTTTATTTAAATAAATATATAAATTAATTAATAAATAATAAAAAAGATAACTTGAGTGACATTTTCAAAACTCTCTCTTTCAAAAAAACCTTCAAAAAAGAGAATGCCAAGACAGCAGGGGGCAATATGTCCTTAAACCGTTTGGCAACAAATGATAATTGATAACCAATGCTAATCAAAAGGGGGTGGCATCATTACCAGAAGCAGTGGGCACAGCGTCCATACTGCCTTGTTGAAAAATGCTACCTTTAAATTTATACAGTTTATAACACTGATGATGATGAGGACTAGGCAAATATGCATATTCAGAGAAAAAATTCTTTAAATGAGAAGAGCCTAGATGAATAGGACAGATAGATGTTTAGAGATGCGTAGAGCCAGTTTAACACTGAAATAATGCCAGCTTGAAAAATGCTAGCTTGAAACAGGGCACACACTACTTCAATTCGAGCCATTTCAGCTCGTGGTGATCTAAATGCAGTATTATCTTGTATTTTGATGTATGACTTTCTATCAGTGGTTCTTACACTACTACAGATGTGATATTAGATTATGGCCATAAGTAAAGAAAAGTGTACAATTCTATATTACAATGTTCACAGCATTATCCAAATTAAATTTGTAATATATATATATATATATAGTACACTGTTTTACAAAATATGTTCAGTACATTGAAAACATGTTAACGTTTTCCTTATTTAATTGAAACTACGGAAACAGTCAGTTCATTTGGAGCATCATGTCCGTTCGTCATGACACGCAAGCTGTCAGTAGAATACATTTCAACAATCTCCATCCTCTACACAAACTGTCAGCATCACCTCCACCAGTCCGTCCTTAATCTTAATCTTGCTATTGGAAACACCCGTTCTATAACTCAAAGCCTCGCTAATCAATGACATCATACTTCAGAAGAAAATAGACTTGTCCTGCATTACAGAATCATGGCAACAACCTGGTGACTACTTTCACTTAAACTTGTTGACTCCTCCTGGATACAACTATTTTTCCAAAGCCAGACAAGTAAGAAGAGGTGGTAGCTTGGCTGTGATTTACAGATCTGATTTAACAATCAAAGAACTCTCCCCATTTGATGTATACTGATTTGAATATATTGTTTTAAGTTTGCTTCTTCTCCACCATTGCTGCTGCTGTTAGTATATCGCCCTCCCACAGCAGCTGCTAGTTTTTTGTCTGAATTTAATGATCTAACTATTACTTCCTCCCTCTGCTCTTCTATGATTGTACTTGGAGCATTTCAGGTCAAAACGGATGTTAAAGTCACCTTCACATGTGAGTTTACTTCCGTGCTGGACTGTTTTAACCTAACACAGCAGGTAGATTTTGCTACTCATACTCATACTCATTGTCACACTAGATTTAATCTGTACTGGATTGAATGATGTCTGTGTCTATGGTTCAGAATCAGGTATTTCTGACCACAAGCTCATTTGTAACTTCTCGGTCTCTACTCCTTCTCCTCCTTCCTGTAAAAAATGTGTCTTTTCGTAATTTTTTAAGTCTGTCAGTCCAGACCATCTTGTTGCTCATCAGTTCTCGTCCCTGGCAGACCTGTTTAATCTATCTTTCCCTGACAGTATGGTTTCCTTTTATGACGACACTCAGTTGTTTGCTAGATGACTTGGCCCCCAAGAAATGTCGGTGTATCCCTGTTTCGCGCTGGTGTCCATGGTTTACCTCTGAGCTCAGAGCCATGAAGGCCACTAACCAACGTCTTTAGAACAAAAGTGGTCTTGAGGTCCATTTACAGTTATACGTCGAACATGTACTCAAGTACAGGGATGCTTTGAATGCCGCTCGCTCTAGCTATTATTCCTCCATCATAAATGGTGCTAAATCTTGACCTTGGAGCCTCTTCAGGACTGTTAATAAATTCCTCCAACCTCCTTCAAAATCTTGCCCTAACACACCTGAGCAGTGTCGAGCTTTTTTACATTTCTTTGAAAATAAAATTAACCAAATTTCTCAGTTTTACCTCTAACCCTCATGTACCTCCCGCTGTAAATGTTCCTTCTCCAACTTCAACACTGAGCTGCTTTACATCTTCCCCTACTGTTTCTGAACATGCTCAAGCTAACTCCTGCTCCTGTCAACTTGACCCTGCCCCAACCTCTTTACTTAAAGTGTGCACATCAGTAATCAGCAATCCTATTGTATTCATTATTCATTCTTGTCTTTCCTTGGGCTCTTAAAATTGCTGCAGTCACCCCCATTCTTAAAAAAACCTAACTTAGATCCCACATCTCTGTCCAGTTACAGGCCCATCTCAAATCTCCCTTTTCTAGCTAAAATCATGGAAAGAGTAGTAGCAACTCAACTTCAAGCCTTCCTAAGCAGCAACACTCTCTGAGCCTTTTCAGTCAGGTTTCCGTCCTCAGCACAGCACTGAAACAGCTCTTCTGCAGGTTGCTAATGATCTCCTCCTGTCAGCAGACCGTAGGTTACTCAATATTCTTCTTCTCCTCGATCCAAGTGCTGTATTTGACACCGTAAATCATAAAATACTTATTTCCCGTCTTTCATCTATCAGTATCACAGACATAGCCCTTCAGTGGTTTAGGTCTTATCTAACAAATAGACAATAGTTTATTACATTGGGTCCATAAAAATCTTCCATCTCTCCTGTCATGTCAGGTGTCCCTCAGGGATCTGTCCTGGGACCCTGTCATGGGAAAATTAGCATTTATTTTATATTTTATTATTTGTCTTTTGAATGTAGTTTTCTGTATTTCATTATTTTATATCCTTAATTCCGAGGCTCCAAGTTTCTGCTAGAGAGGCTCTACAGGGTCGTGCTGATAATGCCTTAGACAAAATATTCTTCATGTTTATCAGAAGCTCTGTCCTACGGAAAGTTTTGAAGGCTAACTCTCAGGAGATTT
>JBBMFX010000021.1:3783703-3798755 GCA_037832545.1 Rhabdalestes septentrionalis
GGAGCATTTTGGCTTCCCCCTTAAATATTTTGATGGGAAAGGGTGGTGGATAAATGGTGGACAAAACCACCACAGTTTGTGGACAGCATGGCATGAGGAAGATGTATGAGACTGGGCAACATGTCGGGCATGTCCGCTCATTTTAAACGACATCATCCTGGTGTTGACTTTAGCTAAGACAAAGGCTGCACAACAACCGTTGATTTCTGTGGCATTTAAGCAGCCCAATCCGCTCGGGCTAAAGCTATTTCAAAAGCTATTAGGGTGTTTACAGCTGCAGACGTGAGGCTTTATTCCGTGCAAAACAAGGGGTTTAAACATATGATGAATGAGCCACGCTATGATATCCTGTTGCGTGCCCACTTCAAAAGTCTATGCCTAAACTGTCACTGGCATCTTCATTTGCCCTATCTACAAACAGGTGGACCTCCAGGGCAACGGAAATCTACGGGACCTGGACGCTCATTACATAACAGTGAACTGGGATACACGAAGACCTGTACAGCAGGCACGCCTCATTTGTGAGAGTCTCCCCAGAAAATGTAGACATCGCCGTCTGTTTGGAAAAAAAATGTAAGTTATAAGCGCCTGTCTGCTTTGCTTTCTTTCTTCTTTGTTGATGTGGATATAATGCGATGTGGTTTTTATTTTATTCTCCATTTTAATTGTTTTTGATTATGTCCACATCAAAGTAAAGAATTCTCATGTCCTATTTTGCCAACTAATTTGTTTTTATATAATTGCGTGGAATGAAAAATTTAATTGGACTTGTCTTTTTACTTTTTTTGCTGATCCGAAAATTGAACTGATCCGTGACTTAAAACCGTGATCCGATTCGAACCATGAGTTTTTTTTATCCGTTGCACCACGACTAAACGCACCATTATATTCCCCAGCCTGGACTGCATCTTTTCAGTGATGAAATCAAAAGAGCTGACTCTCATTCAGTAAGACCAGCTCCGTGCATTTTTTGTCCTTTCACTGCTCAGCACTCACTCCCAGTGGCTCAGCTCTGCTCATAGCAGAACATGTTTTGTTTGGCATCAATCAAATGTGCAGATAAAGGATCATACCATTATGTGAACAGAGAGGACAAGGTCAGGGAACTCTCAGTTAACACGTAAATAATCTGGAGAGAATAATTACTGCCCACACACGTGAATACAGGCATCTACACATTGGGCTGCAGGCTAGTTAAATAGTCTCAGACGAACACCAGTGTAACGCCAATCATGTGCAGATACAAAACGCAACAAAAACGGTGTTCCAGTCACGTTCATTCATCTAAGATTCAAAATTCCCTAATAAATCCCTGACTTGGCACCCAAATTATAAAATTGCCTGACTGGAACTGACTTCCCTGATTTTCCAGAAATTCCCTGACCCGTGGGAACCCTGATGGGAGGGAATAAAAGGACAGCTGAGTTTATCAAACATTGTGTGCATGTGCTCCTCAGCCTACCTGAGTCTGTGGTAGTATATGCTGCTGCATAGGTGGACTCTGTTGCAGCCCAGAATTAATGGATGTTCTCATTTTCTTTGGGTCAGTTTTGGCAGGGGGAACCTCCTCCTCCTCATCTGAGTCCTGCAGGCCATACTTTGAGAAGTGGGCGACCTATAATTGAGAAAATTAAGAAATCATAAAAGCAGGTCACATATAGGGTAAGTAAAGAAAGACCCAATGAACCAAACACAAGTCAGTAAATAATTTACATTGGAAAATCATTCAAATTTAATAACATAGTGCAGAGGAAATCACAAAAAGATCAAAATACACACTCTGCAAGTATGAAAGTAAAGGAGTTATGACTACTTTCTTCAAGATGTCCCATACCTCAAAAACCCAAGAGCCAGTTTCTGGCCGATACTCCAAGAAGCGAGTACCCTGTTTGCGGGATGCATTCTCCAGTCTTCCCTCATAGTTCATTTCAGTCAGGCGTTCAGGACTCTTGATTTGCATGCAGGTGGTTTTGTCATTGGGCCAAACACCATCAAGAGTTACTTCTGCCCGTCTATAACGACAAATATTTATAAAAATATAAAACCTTCAGATTTAAATCTCCCAACAATGGGTCTCATAGGGTGATAAACATTAACTGAAACATTACAGGTTTTGACATGATTATACACAAATACACTTACAACAGAATATGTTTGATTGTGCGTGTATTGTTTACATTTATTTTATTTTTGCATAAATCTATATTACGATATGATTTGAAGCATGTGTGGCAACGATATAGATTGCAATCTATTATTTTCTCTCGCTCACACACACACAAACACGATTCAGTTCGTTTCACGATTTTTGTTTCACGATACGGTTCGTATCGCGATTCATTAGCGGTGGAGGAGAGGAAATGTTCTGAGGCGCCATTTTGTTTGGAGACACCGTATTTTTACCACAAAATTATAAACCAATATTCGCTTAAATACCACCGCTTAGGTGAACCACACGTGAAGTCGAGTTGGAGGAGTCGACTCGTCTCTTGGTTCACCGCTCCGTTCAAACAAAAGAAACACTCCACCCAGCTGCCGGAGCCACAAAACTCACAGAAAACACAATAAAAATTACCCAGGGACTCCAACAGTTTTCTTACAACCCAGCCAGCTTACAGACACTTAAGCCCAGTGATATAACTTACACGTACTCGCAGACATTACAAGAAGAGCCTGTGACTTTAAGAGATTGCATGCTGGGGGATGTAGTTTTGAGGGGAGTAACTGTTTTGAAAGAGCTCTGTTTATACTTTTGAGGCCGCTTGTTTGTAGGGTCTTGTTATTTTTCTGAAGGAAAAATAAATGCTCCCTTTCTGAGGAGAGGAAGCACAGACCTCACTCCCCGTGACATCTCATTTTTGGACCTGTTTAGTTGACGAGTGAACAAGCAAGAGACGCCCGGTTAGCAGCTGCTAAACTGAGGTAAGGCAACACAGCGAATCAATTCAGCAAACAAAGGGTCTGTCCATGCTTGTATGTTTGAAAACTTGTGGAGGGGCACTTTGGAACCCTTAGATCCTCCGCTGTTGATTAAAGAAAAGAAATTGACGTGAGAATCCTCCTATTGTGTTGAAAAACCTAGGTTTCTGGGTGGGAACTGTATACGGGTAAGAGTCTGAAAGGGTGTGTGTCGCGATACACCCTCCTCACACCGCGACGCGGGTTCATGGATGTGAGTGGCGCGATTTCAGTTTTGTATCGTATTTCGTTACAGCAACAAAAAAATCAAGGTTCGGTTCGATACGACACAGTGGTGTCACAGTTTGGTGTTTTCGATACAGCAAAAATTAAAAAAATAAAAAAAACAGATAATTAAAAAAAAAAACTATTTAGAAAACATTAAAAAAGGAAGATTGGTTTTTTTTTTCGTTTACTTGGAGCTATTATTTACCCACTTTCTTGGGTTTCTTTTCAGCAGCAATTAAAACATAACCTCCTTTATAACCCAAACCAAAAAGCTCCTGATAAAAATATATCAATTTAATATTGTAGTAGTTATAAACTAATGGAAAGAACATAACATTTGTGTTTTTTTGTTTTCAGAAAAATGTGTCCACATTTTTTTTTTTAGACAGCACAGATCTGTTTAATGTGACAATAGTCCTTAGTTTGATGTGTATTGGTGCTTGTTTCGCGAAGCTAAGCCGCTTTGAATTTCCGTGTGTCTAATTAATGGGACATATTGTGGGGTTTAATGTGAGAGTATCTCCAGTTCTGGGTGGAGGACAGCTTCGTGCTTTGACTCCTTGGAAAGGTCTCACGGAGCCCTATCAAACCCTGAAATTTGACGGAAATCGGCGCTTGTACCGCGGAGATATGATGCACGGAGCTTCAGGGTTAGAGAGGGCTCCATGGAGACCTTTCCAACGAGCCTGAGCACGAAGCTGTCCTATACCTATAACTGGAGATACCTAAGCATTAAACGCCACCAAAATGGGTGGAGAATTAACAGTCACATTGGGGTTCAAAGAGATCTTTCCAATGAGCCCTAGCATGAAGCACTTCTCCCCTTGTGACAGGAGCTATGACTTACAGAGCACGTCTGAATCGTTCGGTTTGTATTGCATACCGAACAGAAAGCCTCGTACCGAAAGGTTTAATACAAATACCTGTACCATTACACCCCTAATATACATATACAGGTCACAATTTCTGTACATACTCCCATACCAGATACATGGCAGCAGAATATACAATCTTCGTAAGATTGCATTCTATACATTTATTGCGCAAAACTTTGACATATTTACGCATCTTTAAGAATGCTTAGAGTTTGGGCATTTCAGTTTGGCTGAAGTGTTTGCGGTTGGTACCTCGTAACGTGGATCATGAATCTTGGATAACTTAACAGGCTCTGAAAGCAACAGGTGTTGTTGTTGTGTTTTGTATCTGTGCTTGATTGAACACCCTTCAATGTGCAGAAACCGCTCGTCGCACTGTCCACACTAGCCGCGCCATGAACGTCGAATAAAACGCCAGATTCAGACGCTTAATTTAGTCAACAGTAATATATTCATTAAATTTATATCTTCTCAGCCACCCATGGTCTAAACATCCAAAATATTAGATCTAACTTTCTAAAGGTAATATCCCATGCAAATATATCTTGTAGGGCTTTGAGAATTTCTTCCCAAAAGTTTTTATTAATAGGGCAGTTCCAGAAAATATGATAATGAAGAGCCTTTTGAAGTACACAATTTCTCTTGATGTCCACAGCAGAGTGAGGGATTACCTTGTAGTGAGAAGTCTGAATCTGTGTAATTAAATATCTTATTATAGTTTTCCAACCAATTTCCCTTAATTTTTGTGATCTAGTGAATCTCCATTTCCATATTATCAATTCTTCTTCAGAAATGGTAATCCCTTCTTTTTCCCCAGGTTGAATGTGTTGTAAGTTTTACATTTAACATTTCACAACTGGTGGTACAGTGCTACTTACCTATTGAAGCCCTCTCCCTCAGGAGGTTTATCTTTATCATCAGGGTAAATTATGACCTCCTTTCGTCTGAAGTGGACAATTTCATCAAGATTCAGGTTTGTCAAATTGATCTCGCCAGGGAAAAAAACTGACCCATAACCTGCAATATCATACAATTATTAACCAAACCTCCATTTTTAATTACTTGAAGAAAGGGAAAAAATCAAGAAAGAACTACAACTGCACAGGCATCTCGGTTAACGCATCAAGTACCTTTCCTGCCAACTGTGAAGTTGTCCACAACGCATTCACCATTTTCACTCAGCATCTTTCCAAGTTCCTCCATGGATGGAATAGTGTAATAGCCCACACGACTGAGAACTATTCCTGCAGGCACAGAAAGGGAAAAAAATTATTGATGGCTCTTGATAAAGCTAAGTAATACAGTGAATCATTCTAGTGATTATTCAAAAAATCTTCTTAAGTCTGTCTAAGCACCTACCGGCTGGGTGAGGAGGTTTCTGGGCCTCCAGCTCATTTCTCTCTTCCTGAATAGATTCATCCCCCAAGGAGCTCTCCTCTCTGATGAGCTCTAAGCTATTTTGGGCACCAACACCTCTACGCGTGGACACCTCACTGATTGTATCTTGCAGTGGCTGGCAGGGCTGGGAGTGGGGAATGGGCTTTGCAACAGGGTTGGTGTAGAATTTTGACACTTCAAGATCATCCTCTGCTATCCTCTCTGTCTCTCCATCCTGAATTTCCTCAACATCCACTCTTAAACTATGGACAAGCCATCAAATCAATAAATTTTACAGGAAATTTTACAAAAAAAATTGAGATAAACAGGAGAGAAAGAAATCTTACCCGAGGCCATTTTGTGGGTATTCTAATAGAGAAGACAAATCATCAGCCTCTCTGTTTAATGGGCTGCTGTACAGACTGCTACCATTCAGGTTCTTCAACACAAGTTTCTTTATGCTCTTTCTAAAATTACAATGACAAGAAGATACAGATTAATTAGTATGCATTAACATATCCCCACATTATAGAAAAAATACAATCTTTCCATCCAAAAACTGAGTTAAGTCTTTAGCTTCCATTTACCTGGGCATGAAAGCTCCATTGGTCAGTGAAGGTTCATCATCATCAAGTCCATCGAAAAGCTGAGACTTGGATGAACCAGATGAGGTGAGGGCCTTGGGACGCACGCGTGTGGCAGGTCGAGGAGTCAGTTTGTAGTGCGTTGTGGTTGTCAGGGCTTTCTGGGCAGCTGGATTTGTCGGCTTCAAGCGCTAATTAAAGGGGTGATAAACTAGTAGTGATCTAGTCACATCATTCAAATTTATAACAAGACAAAAGTAATCAAAGAGAAACAAAATTACCCACCTCTTCTTTTTTCTTAGGGTCACACAGAGGATTTCTGAAGAGGGGAGAATCTCCAAAAGGAGCATAAGCCAGGGCATTGATCTGCTGCTGTAACACTGCCTGCTGGGCTGCTGCAGCATTGGGGTCAGTCAGGGCTGAAAAAAACAAACAATAATCAATAACTTACAAATGACCCTAAAACAACCTTAAGATATATGTCCAGTTGGGACAATATTAATGTGTATTATCTGAGAGTGGACACAAAGTTCAGTCCCTTTGCGATGTAGTGTTAAAATGCACTGACCAACAGGTTGCTGTGGCGGCCCAAAGTTCAGTGTGCTTGTCCCTGTACTGAACCCAGTAGTTCCAAATGTCCCTACAGTGCCTAGATTTGTGCCCATCTTGCTCTGGTTGTTTCCAAATAGAGATGTTTGTCCAGTGCCTACACCTAAAAAGAAATAGCTCTTAAAAGTCATATTACATAATACCTTATAACAAACTAACACAAATATAAATGCATGCCTTAAAAAGCAAACCCACCTGCTCCAAACCCTGTTCCTAGACCTGTGCCTAGGCCACCAGTAGCAGTTTTGTTTCCAAACAGACTCCCTCCAGCAGGATTGGCACCAAACCCTGAAACACAATAAGAACTTGTTACAATCTCCACAATATGATCAAATCATAAAAATAGTACACAAAAAAAAGAACCACACTGAAAGCACCCCAATATCAGAGGCGAAAGTAAAACTTACCAAAGTTGGAGGTGTTCGTGTTAGTTCCCAGAGTGAGGGTGGGCTTGTTGCCAAACAGACCAGTCCCTGTACCAAAGGAGGGTGCACTGGTGGTGGTGGTACCAAAGCCAGCAGTCTTGTTCCCAAACAAGTTCTGAAGAATCAAGTGAACATACTTCATAATTGGCACTACATAAACTGCACACAACATATAGGTAATCCTATGAAGTGATGCCATTAACAGACATTTCAGGTTATATACAGCAATCCTTAAATTAAACGGAATACCTTTTTTCCCTACTTTTGGAATGTTTTAAAATACAAAATCACGACACAGTTGCAATGTTAATCTGCGACCTTTCTAACGTTTGTGCAGATTTTTACATATAACACTATGCAACACACTAGATTTACAGACTCACTGATGTTGACCACATATTACATATTTATTTCAATGTGCAACGAAGACATAGACATCTGAACTGCTATATGAACTGTTGGTCATATCTCTTCACAATCTGGCACCCACTACATGAACTGGTGTACTGGTATTATTTGATTTTAACATTAACATTATTATAGGTCCAAGTCTATGGAGTGCCCTTTGTAAAAACAGCTTAAATTTAGAGGGGTCAGTTTTTCATAATTTATTGCACTCAATCTCAATGTTGCACTTCTACCAACAGGGACTCTAAATGTGGGATTTTTGAGCTCTAAATTTTGAGCACTAAATGTTTAGAAGGTATGTTATTTGGCCATGACCCATGATCAAAATTGGCTGTTACTTATAAGGGGGTTGGGCTAGGGATGGGTACCGAAACCCAGTACTTAATCGGTACCGGTGCCTAATTATGAAAGACTGAAGTATTAATAAGCTCTGATTTTAAGGGTTTTGCTGTCGTTACTGGACAAAAAAAACAAACAAAAAAAACCAACGAGAGCTTGTGCTTGCAAAGGGAGCTCGCGTGCCCGCGCACACAACACGAGAGAGCTCGCGTGCCCGCGCACACAACACGAGAGAAAAACAAGGCAAAGTACTGTAACAATTTGTAGTGAGTCCCACTTTTTTACGGTTAGGTTTAGGGTTAAACTTATTCTGTTCTCAATTTGATTCACTTTTAAAATAAAAAAATTCAACAAAAACTACCAATGAGAATTCTGTTAAACTTCCAAATTGATAAGTGGTATTGACTAGAGATGCTCCGATTGATCGGCCACCAATCATGATCAGCCGATATTGGCTAAAAATAGCTTGATCAGCGAACCCCAAAAGCGACGATTAAAAACGTCGATCACTTGACGCAAATTACTCGCGCAACTTTTTCACAAGTGCATGCACGGTGCACAGGTAAACCGCACCAGAACGGAGCTTACTAGTTCTCCCGTCTGAAAGTTTTTCAAAGTGTCCGATAAAGACGTAAAGTTAGCCGTTAGCAATGTATGTCGTGATGAAATCCCAGGAGGTGGAAGCAAGCAATGGCATTTTAAGACCACTAACATGATTAGGTATCTTAGAACATGCCATACAACTGAATATGCAGAGTATGAGAAACAAAACCAGCCGAAGCCAACATCCCCATCCCTCAACCAACTGACTGAGTGATGCATTTAAACGACGTGAACCATACAAAAGGGATAGTACGTGGTGGAAAGACATCACGTTCAGAATTATGGAATTCATTTGGGTTACAGTAGCTTACACTTTTATTTTTTGGATCTGATGTAGTTGGTTCTCAGCAAATAATTCTGGATTATGGCACATGAGGTGTCACTGGAAAAAGTGATATGAATAATAATTCCATGAAATTAACATGGTTTACGAGTTATGACTCACAAGTAACAACATCCAAGTCAGAGTCAAGTCTCAAGTCGTTGAGGGCACAAGATTTTGTGCGACTTTAGTGTGACTCGAGCCCAAGTCTCAAATTTGTTTCCCCATATCTAAGGCCCAGATATGCTACAGCCTAAATAATTTAAAAGAACTAACCAATTTTAACACATTTAATGTCCTTGACTTTGCTTACATGTATTTATGCTTTCATTTAATGTAGGGGGAAAAAACAAAATAAAAAAAAACAATGTAAAAGCTGAGCGTATTCCACTACATGTATGTCCACCCACATTCCCAAACGCAGAATTGTTCTGTCCAAATAGGCCTGTGCCTGCGCCAAAGCCTGTGGCTGTACTCGTGTTCACAGTGTTCCCAAATAGTCCACCAGCCTGCGAAGCAGCAGTGTTCCCAAACAGGCCCTATCCACAAAAAAAACAAAAACAAAAACAAAAACAATTTCACACACATCAACAACTGTTTTAGTTGTTAACATCTACATTTTTACATTAATTACAGTTCTCTTATTATTAAGAGAGAATGTGATAACACTTCCAATACTAACCATGCCGGTGGTGTTGGGCTGGCCCATTGTGTTGGTGCTGCCAAAGGAAAAACCAGTGGTCTGGGCAGTGGTGGCCTGGCCAAAGGGCTTGAAGAGACTATTAGCCTGTGGTGTTTGGCTAAATAAACTGCCTGTGGTTGCACCAAATCCACTTGTACCTAAAGAACAATTATCCCATTAACAGTTAATAATGTTGTTTAGAAAACTTCAGAAAGCAAGAGTAGGTTATGGAGCTATGCAGGTCACTGGATACATGATATTCAAGGAATCCAGATATTTTCGATTTGACCAAAGCTTCCTAAAGTATGTGCAAGGTCAAAGCATATTCAAAAACAAGACTAAGGAAACAAAAGAACCCCCACGTCTGAAGTGTCTTGCTCAAAGCTTAAAATCATAAATGCCATGGGCCCTTACTGGCACCAAAGGAGGTCTTATTCTGGTTGAAACTAAAACCAGTATTCGTAGCCGAGGAACCAAAGAGCCCAGTAGCTGTGCTAGGAGTTGCTGTCCCTGTAGCCCCAAACAGGCCACCAGTGTTTGCTGCCATTAGGTTTGAGGGACCCTTCCGACCTGCCTGGTAATCTTCTAACCTCAGCTCCTGAAAAGCAAGGATCAAATCAAAGGTCCCACCCTGATATTCATTATGTTCTGATACAGACTACCACAAAATCAATTTAAGCTATAGTCCAACAAAGCCACTTACCTCTAGGGATTTGTTTTCATATTCCTTCATGGCTGTGATGCACTGGTGTTTGGTGTTAATGCTGGTCGTCACACCACTCTTTACCATAGTGTCACTCCCAGTTGGCGGCTAAAGGATATTTGTTTCAATAGGGTGAATTAACATCACAAAAGCATATTCCAGAAAATTCTGTAATATAAACAAAGTATTAAGAGAAGACAATTGAAGTCAAACTTACATTAAATTTTATAGTTGTGCCAGGCTGTGCGGCAGTAAAACTCGAGGAACCAAACAAGGACCCAGATGTACCTCCAAAAGGATTAGAAGTGGTGTTGGTTGTCCCAAACAGTCCACCACTACTAGTACTGGTGCCAAAAGCTGCAAAATAAAATTTACAAGAGTAATCAATATACTTCTCTACCGATTCCTTCTGTTTTCCTGGAAGCCACTGATAATATTTGGTCAACTGAACTTACTGCCAAAAGAGGCAGGTTTGTTGGCACCAAATGCATTGCCCTGCTGGGAGAAAAGTCCTCCACCTCCACTGTTGGTGCTTCCAAAGAGACTGTTTGAAGCACCGCTGGTGGCACCAAATCCAAATCCACTGCTAGTGGAGGACGTAACAGGCTGACTGAAAGTGCTGGATCCAAACAGCCCACCTTGACAGAGCAGAGATGATGAAAATCATGTTTCGAAAAAATCGAATGACTGGTTTATTTAGTTCATTCACACCATTACCTGGTTTTAACCCTTTAAGCGCCAAAGTCGCAGGATTGCGTGAAGACGTATTCATGACAAAAACAGACTGTATTTACAAATATCGTGCAATGAGGCATTTGTATTCACTACCACTAGTTGGCAGACATGTAGTACTTTAATTCAAGACAAACATTTTGACATCATCCTATTTGTTTTGAGTAAAAAGCAGTTGAAACGAGCCTTGTGTCATTGACGCAGGAGCAGAGAAAGGGTGCCCTTCTGTTCTCAGTTCGTGTAAGCGTGTTGGATCTTAGATAACTTAGGAGAAAAAAAAAAGCCAAATGGCTAATAAAAAAAGTTGTCAGTTGATTATGTCAGATTCAGAATCGGCGAATATCATTCGCAGAACATCATCAACAGACAACTTTTTATTAGCCATTTCGTGTTTTTTTTTCCACAAATCCCACACGCACACTGAGAACAGAAGAGCATTCTTTCCCTGCTCAAAATTGTCGTCTTGAATCAAATTACTACATGTCTGCCAACCAGTGGTAGGGAATAAACATGCTACATTACAGGATATTTGTAACTACAGTCTGTTTGTCATGATGATGTCTTGATATGATAATATAGCAATATTTTACTACTTTCTACTGTTTTATTGTTGGTTTCCTCTTTCCTGATCATTATGAATGAGGATAAAAAGACAAAAAGAAAAAAAGAAAGAAGATAACTTCCATCAGTTCAATATCAGCTGTTTCCTGAATGTAATTAAATGTAACGTGGTTGCCACTTCATGACGTCATAATATGCAAATTAGATGAGAATATTTATACCCCACATAAACTTCAGGTCATGCCCAACATTTTTCTGATATAGAATAAGTCTATCTTTAACCCCTTTCAAGCCACAAGCTTTTGAAATATTGATGTAAAAATCTAGTATTTAAAAAAAAACGGCGCTTGAACAGTTAATATCACACTTACCCCTACAGTGGCAAAAATATGTGAAATTTCTTTTCATCATAAAATGTGAATTGAGCATCTAAATCAAGGGAATTGACAAATATAGTTTGCCTAAAACAGTAATACAAGAACATCCTGATCATTCATGTCTTGTGAAAAAGAGCTTTCAGATGATCTACAATCAAAAATTGTTGACTTATATAAAACTGGAAAAGGTTACAAAGTGATTTCAAAGGCTTTAAAAATGACCCAAAACCTCAGACCATGTCCAAAAGAGAAAGGTTTCAGAAAAACAAGATCAGCCTTTTTTGAGGTTAGTGCTGCCAAGGGTGTCAACAGTTTAAGTGTTCACATAGTTTTTCCACTAGCACCAAGTTTTTTGTTTGTTTGTTTTTATGGCTGTCCTCTTTAAAGACATGAATGATTAGATTTTTTTCTTAACTTTTTCTTTTAAAAAATTGTAGGCCATCTATGTACATGAAAATTTTGTTTTTAAGTTCAGGGTCTGAAATTCAAAAACAAAATTTTATAGACCTGTGAATGACCATGTAAATGATTAGCTTCCCAGGAACACACAAAGCATATGCTACATTGTCATTAGCAAAACACTGCTTTCTACACACAAAACAAGCATGATTAACTGCAGTGTCAAAGAGACATCCCTCATGTTAAACATAGGGCGAAAAAGTTATTAAATATTTTAATTCAGGGAAGAAATATTTTAAATGTTGTGAAACAAAAAAAATGTGCCTGCCATGAAGGGTGATCTTACCATTATAAACACAGACCGTCCAAATTTGTAAAGCAACTAAGAAGTGAGTCTGACTATTCTGAGCATGTAAAAAATTGTTAATGATGAAGCTTAATCAGCTCTAGTACGCAAAAGATTACATTTGTGGTTTCCACATATCTCACAAATAAAACAAAACATGTTTTGGCTGTACTACCTTGAGCTGAAAATAACGTCACATGGAAATGACACTAATTTAATTTAATTTAACCATTACAGATTACGAGCAACTAAAACTCAATTGTGAGGAGCTGAAAACATGCAAACACTTGTTAAATCATCCCGTACAGACTCACATTTTGTTTTAAGCACAGAAAAGAAATGACTATTATTGTTTATTGTATTTATGATGCTATTAGTGAGATTTTGAAGAGTTTCAAGACAATGAGAGACCCATGTAGCCATCAATTATATGATAGCTCCACAGCATACCAGGCTTATTTTGAGGTGCCCCAAAGAGACCTCCAGTGTTGTTTGTGGTCCCAAAAGCAGAGGAACCAAAACCACCTGCTGTTCCAAACCCAGTGTCTGAAAATATAAAGTAAAACAGATTATTGAGCTGTCCAAATACATGGAAATATATTACTCTGGTCTTTAAATCAGTTTGGCCACAAGTTGACACCTTTTTTCTTCCCATCAAACTCACACCGAATGCAGATGGAACAAATGTGTACAGTTTGGGTGGCCCTAAATCCCAATTTGAACACAATACTACCAATTTAAGCCAGCCACAAAGTAGGACTAAATTGACATTAGGTATGACCAAAAACTGACAAAAATGTTGTCGAATTGTTGTTACCATGAACAAGCAATCTCTTCTACAGATTTGGAAGGCAAAAAATGCGCTAGCAAAACATCGTTCCAGTTTTTATGCATCTCCAACTTACTTTGTTGTCCAAAGGCGGATGAAGTCCCAAACCCTCCTGTTCCTCCCCCAAAGGGGGCACCAAACGATTTGTTGAACATCATGGGACGGTACTAAACCTGCATATGTCTGAAAAGGAAAAAACCCCACTTTACTTAACTAAAGAAATGTAATTAGCGAAAACCTACAAAAGCAAAACTGTATTAATTTCATTAGCATGTATAGTGCACTTTCTGAGATTAACTGAAACATTTGGTGCCCGACATATATATAGGACTCACATTGTTACGTTGAAACTCCTAGTAATAAAACAATAACCAGGAACAGTCGGCAAAATTTACTTAACTAAATTGACATATTTTGGTGGACTAGTCACCGGTTAGCGCCACCCTTCACGTTTGACCATCTTGGGCGCCAGAAACAGACCTTATGTTAGCCCCACCGCTGTGTTGCTTTGCGGCCTCTGTTTTCGGAGGCTTAAACTGGTAGGCAACCTTAACATGGTTGCTTACAGTTTAGACCCTGACACACAACACACAAAAGTGTAACTACCAGAGTGAGTGACAAACGTGCCTTGAAATCGAATTCCTCCCGAAAAAACGTCTACACAATGAGCCACTGACCAAAGCCAGTTTCGTTAGGTTGTAACTTGCTTCTTGGCTTTTTTATTCCCTGCTCTTTGTCCCTGTCAGAAACAGTATTTCATACGCTAGATTCACATAGCATACTGAGAAACCAGGTGGGAGCATGAATCCAACACCGAACAATCTCTTCCAGATGTTAGCAAACTTAGCAGTACATTGCCGGATACTAGTTAGCTTTTAGCTGACAAACGTACATCTCATTCTATGTTTAGAAAAACACATACGAAGGTCATAGGCAGTAAGTGTAGACACGTGTATTGACTTAGTATGTAAATCTTCTAGTACACCAAGCAGTAGGTACAATACTTCTGAAGTCCATTCTAATCGGCAAACTTGCTAACTAGCCGCCGCGCTAACTGCTGTGACAAACCTTTTCCAAACACTCACCGTCTGTGCTTCGACCGCGGCACAAAACGTATTGGAGAAGCCCGTTAGAACTTCTTTCTGGCGCCCCAAATGGGGATTATTTCACAGGACCGTCTGCGCAAACGTTAAAGTACACCGTTCACAAATAATTCTGGAATTCGGTTAAATTGTGTCGAAGGAGGGCAACGCAGCTAGCCAGTCAGGCTAACCTTTTATCAACTGCGTAATTGCTCGTCACCGGACGTCAAAAAAGTTTGGCACGAATCCGTGCGTCTATTATTCACTGTAGTCTGTTCAGATTAATTTCAGACTGAAACATGCTTAATTTTCCGAATACTTTGTCGTCACCTGCTTCCTTATTTATGTAAAATGCATGTACAACAACAACAACAACAACAACATCAATAATAATAATAATAATAATAATAATAATAATGATAATAATAATAATAATAACAATATCATCACATTATCATGTAAATGACTATTTAATAAAAAAAAAAACATAAAACATACAAACATACTGACAACCATAACAACAAAAACACTAATAATAATATTATAAATATTATCATTGTTTTATAGGTTCCAGTGGAAGGGGGGGGGGGGGGGGGGGGGGGGGGGGGGGGGG
>JBBMFX010000021.1:3798855-3809379 GCA_037832545.1 Rhabdalestes septentrionalis
CCCTGAACCCGAGTGAGGGATAAAGGGGTAGGAAATTGATGGATGGAGTAGTAGTAGTAGTAGTAGTAGTAGTAGTAGTAGTAGTAGTAGTAGTAGTAGTGGTGGGATGAAATACTAATTTAATACTACAGTAACATTATATAGTAATGTTAAAACCTTTCCACTAATGAACATCATTCCCAGTCGTAGTGTTAAAGGTAGTGTTTAAAGTGATTCTAGCTATTCAATTTAAATTTTCATATTGCTGAGACGATGCTTAGAAAACCCAACTGTAGGAAATACTAATGATCAAAAATTTGAAGACTTAATTGCTAGAGGATATACATTTTGTTAGATTAAGTTCGATCATTTTTGAATGATAACACCGTGCAGAGCGGAAGTTTGCGCTTCGTAGCAGAACGCACGAACGACGTCATGGGCAGATGCGGATATATGCTCAAAGTACGGCACGTCTCGCTCTTTCTAGGATGGAGCAATGAGGAGGTTGGAACTGTATGGCAAAAGGCCGCTAACCAAAAGCAGAAGACGTCGCCGACGTGCCGGTTTTTTTAATCTAAGATTTTTAAATCTGTTGTGCGTCAGCTGAGTTATTTTTGGAGGGGTTGGTGGTAGTGATGGCGAGATGAAGCTTCATAAAACATTGAACCCTTTCAGCCAAATGTGTTGAAAAGTGATTCATTTCTCGAGGCTTCAAATGCACAGTGGGTCCACCTACTGGTCAACACAAGACAAATAAAAATGTGAACGCACATACACTGCGTGCCGTGTGGTTTGAGTATGGGCGAAATTCTTCATGCACTAGCTTCATTTTTAAGCCTAATACCAGGCTACATTGTGATGTTTTGTATCTAGGTTAATGAACGCAACTTTTAAAGTTCCTAAGAAGAATTGAAGCCCAATTGCGAGTACGGGGTCTTAATGTACATGCCACAACACACCAGTTCTTTAATTGCCCCGTTCGCACAACTATACTCCACAGTGAAGCGATTTCTCTGCATTTAACCTATCCACCAAATGAAGCTGAGGGATGGTGATACTAGCAGCTGTGATTTAAACCCCACTCCACTGATTACAGGGCCAATGCCCTAACCACTAGACTATGCAGCCTGTGCCTACGTCCGTATGGTCATGACCGTATGGAGATATTTCTTTCTCTCATATTACTTTTTGCATGTTATGACGTTATCATTAAATGAACATTAATTCATATAGAGCTGTTTAAGTGTTTTTAATGATTTTTTGATGAATATACAAACGCTTGTGTACCACATGGAGGTTGAGTGCTTGGTGTAATGTGTTTGAAATTAAAAACACTTTCTGTTCCACTACCTTTTGGCGTCGGTTTCTTTTCTTTGAAACAATTTCTCCTGCCTTTGAAAATACACACAGCGAACTGAAGTAACCAGTGTACATAAAAACCTTTTAAAGGACAAACAGGTTTGGGAAAAAGTGTTTTGTGTGTTCTCCAAGGCACACGAATAAACCTCCGCGTATGGGACAGCTTTATACTTGAAACGTCCCCCAATAACTGAACCACTAAACGAAGCACGACAGTCCAAACGAAGCTTCGTACGTAACGTATGACGTCACCTCACACAATCCGAGGCCTCGGCTGTTCTCTATGACGTGATTTTTTGGAAATGATAAAAGCCTCGAATCGGGGCTTCATTTGACACGCCCCTTTTTGCTCGACACACGTCTCGAATCCTTGCTTCAAACGTAACATCACTAGTTGGTGGTGAAACATGGGGCCAGATGGAGGGTAACGTGGTAAATAAAGTGGCCCCTTATAGACATGCATGACCACACCACACGGTGTGAACAATGAAAATCTTTCTCTGCAAGTGGCAAGCTAACTATTTTAGACACCGCGATTTGGCAACACTCAGCTCTTCAGCGATACATTTTGTGAATATTTGTGATTTTAAGTCATTACATGTTAAGTGTTACAGAAATCATTATTGGCTTTGCTAGGCTGGCCTGGTCTACGTCCACTGCCACAATAAAGTGAAAAGGAGGGAAAATGTTAAAATACAGTACATGAATACATGAAACCCAAATAGGAAGATCACGAAGAGACTCTTGGATAAACTATACTCCGTGCAAAGCAAATCAACACTAAAGACTTTGTTCTAATTCTGATTCTTTTAAACACAGCTGATGTGACATTGTGTTGAATATAGCCATTCAGATGTCTATTTGGGAAACATAACAAATGTGTACTGTATATATACCCTCTAAAATAAATGACTTTGCCAATGTGAGAAATCCCTCAATTAAACAGTGAGGTAATATGCACATGTACATTACATAAAATTTAGACATGATACCAATAAATATTGAAAACACTGATCGCTTGTAAAGTGCAAGTAAATAACGTAAACACTGATGCAAGTTATCAGAAATGGTGACCACTGTGCCAGAACTTTTGCTTTCTGTATAAAATAGTCAAACACAAGCTTGTCACCTGTAGAAAAAGAAATCATGTCAATAAACTTTGTAGGGTCACATATTCTGATACCAGTCATCAGAAATGGTGACCTCTCTACCAGAGCTTCTCTGTGTGCTAAAGACACAAAGTTAGTTTTCCATATAAAATACTCAGGCACGAGCTTGTTACCTGTACAATTTTTTTTTTATGTCAATACACTTTTTAGAAAGTTACAATAGGGTCACATATTCTGAAGTCATCAGAAATGGTGCCCTCTCTGCCAGAGCATCTGGTGAACTCTGTGACCTTTAGACCTACACTCAAGCACAAATCTGTTATGGCTAATTTCTCTGGCAAGGAAAATACGTTGGTTTCCAAAATTGTAGAGACAGAAAGAATGAATGAATGTAATTATAATGCTACAAATATTATCTATTTATTGTAAGTGCTGAAAGCGTGGGAGTCTTTACATAGACCAAAACACCCATCAATATAATTTTTTATGGTTACAGATCCAGTGTGATGTCTGTGCAAGGTGGTACCATCTGGACTGTATTGGAAGACCTGACACATTGAAAGAGTACAAGTGTTTTGCATGCGAATAATTTGAAAAACAACATATTGTAAATAGTTTATTAATATTTCATTAATAGTATAATGTTAGTTTATTTAGTTATATATGTGAATATTTTTTTGTTTTGAAATCTATTAAAATGTGATGTTTTTCCTAATGTTTGCCATTCAAAGCTATACAGTGCTCAGCATAAATGAATACACTCCCTTTCAAATGTAAGATTGTTATGAATAGCTCAATTAACACAAAAACAATTTCCACATTTTCTGAGATTCATAGTACACTTGTGTAACTCCATAACATAAAATTAAGGTTATTAATATAACATAGATCACAAAATCTTTTTTACTCAAATTAGTTGAGGCAAAAAATGAATGCACCCCGCAACAAAAACTACTACATCTAGTATGTTGTATGTCCACTTAGATTTTTCAGCACAGCACCAATTCCTCTAGGAATGGAATGAACAAGTTGGCCACATGCTGAAACTTTTTCCATTCTGAAGATCTCTTTTAGAACCTGGATGCTGGAAGGAGAGTGATGTTCGACTTGTCTCTCGATTGGATTCAGATCGGGAGACATCCTTGGCCATTCAATCACCTTCCAAAATGTGTGTTTTAGATCACTGTTGTGTTGGAAAAGTGCACGACGAACACGGGCACAGAGTGATGGAAGAACCATCTCTTTCAGTACAGAGCAGTACATCTGTGAGTTCATGATACCATCACTGAAATGCGGCTTCCCGACATGTTTCACTGTAGGCACCATGCATTTTCTTTGAAATCTTCACCTTTATAATGCCATACAGTTTTGAAGCCATCAGTTCCAAAAACAGTGATCTATGTCTAATTACTACAGTGTATGGAGTCCAAGTAGTGTTCATCTTTTTCAGAATGGGCCCTAGCAAATAATAAGCATGCTTTTTTGTGTGTGGGTTGTAGGAAAGTGTATTGACATAATTTCTTTTTGTACAGGTAACAAGCTTGTGCTTGAGTATTTTATATAGAAAACAAACTTTGTGTCTACAGGCATCTGAGAAGCTCTGGCAGAGTGGTCACCTTTTATGACAACTGGCACCAGTGTTTACATTATTTACTTGCACTTTACAAGCAATCAGTGTTTTCAATATTTATTGGTATCATGTCTAAATTTTATGTACAGTACATGTGCATATTACCTCACAGTTTTAAATCGTACTGAGGGATTTCTCACACTGGCAAAGCAATTTATTTTAGAGGGTATATATACAGTACACATTTGTTATGTTATGCGCAGCAGGAAAATGTGAAACAGCGCCCCCAGAGTCACAAAATCCGATGGTCACAGAAATCGGTGTAACAGTATAATTACCTAATTTTGTGTTTGTTCCCTTAAAAAATCAGGCATTCTTACTTTTGTTTAATATCTTAATTAAACTTTTAACTGCAAACAAATCCACAGAACAACACGGCAAACAAACAAAACAAAGACACAACTCAGTAAACAAAAATTATGTCCTCAGTGCTAGTTAACATTCAGAAAAATTAAATGCCTCAGCTTGGATGGGCTGATGCGGTTTTTGAGAAAACTCCATCCTACGGGACTGATGTCGCCACAATGCACAGTCCCCACCCACCGCCTGGACACACTTAACTCAGACGTGCTGCTAAAAACTGTGTTTTATTTTTATTAATCAATTTTTAAAGCTGTAATTTTATAATAGAATGCCCATGAATTTTCCATTTGACCTAAACCCACCTTATTTTATGACCATGTGGTAGTGCATCATAAAGATTGTACAGAACCATTTGAGAATCATTTATATTTACAGCATTTAGCGGACATTTTAAAGTGACTTCCAAACCCTAAATACAGGGGACGTTCTCCCTGGAGCAACTTGGTGTTATGGGTCTTGCTGAGGAACCCAGTTGTGGTATGATGAGGCTAGGATTCGAACCCATAACCTCTTGGTACAGGGGCAAGTATCCTACCCACGATGCCACCACCAAAATTGGTACCGGGATGTTTGGGTGGTGTGGTGATCAATCACAAACTGAAATGTAGCTGGAATTACCGGCAGAATATTCAGTGGTTTTCTGAACACTTCAGCATCTTAAGTACTTAAGTGTTTAAATGAACTTTCTCTAACTGTGTTTAAACGCTTGCAGGCTGAATGGGGGCAGTGGATGGCAAGGTAAATTAAATCTATTGTGCTGCAAACTCAATCATGAAATTCTTTATGATGAAAACACAACTGAATAGCTGGAATTACCGGCAGACTGCTAAGTGGTGACACGTTTTTGTGACTTGGAGGGAAATCACTTAAATTTAAATTTAAATGATATAAAATTAATAAATTATTCAGCTATTTCAATCATAGATACCCAAAGAATGAGTGGTACATCTGCTGGGGCTGGAAACTATAACCGTAAGCTGCAAAGTGCCCCACGGATATAATTTGGAATAATGCAGATGTATACTGATTTATACTGAAATAATAAACTTTGGAATGACATTCTTGTGGGGGGTTTTTCTGTGTTAGTTGTAGGTTTAGGTGTTTCCTGCACTTAGACTATTCATTTAAATTGTTCATCAGTCATGGGTCATTTCAGTGTTTAGCCTAGTCATAGACTCTGTCTATGAATGTGTCCCACTAGGGTGTCCAGCAATCTACTGAAAAAACGTTAGAATTTTCAATGTGGTACCCCGACAAGTTGTAAACCTTGTTCTGTAAGTAAAAACTTTTTAGGTCAACATATACTGGTTGCGCAACACAAGTATATTTTCAACTACAATTCATTTTTCCTGTGCTATGGAAAGCAGTTACATCTGTTATTTAATAAAATACAAGATCCGTGTAAGTATTCTATGTAGGCTATGTTTTTAGAAGAAAACAAATACAAACAAATACTTGAGTTCAATCTTTTATTATAATAAATTACAAGCTTACAAGTGTATTGTAGTATGTAACTGATAATGTGTAGCCAAAATGTAAGCCTTCTGAACTACTTGAAATCTTGCATGCAGCTTTGCAGCAGCTGCAACCTTGGACAGCTGTTCCTTATACTGCCTTAAACTGGTGTGCTATTATTTTTAATATCTATAAACAAGCTAAGATGTATGTCAGCAGTAGATAAAGGGCCAGCTGAAATGTGCTGCCTAAATGTATCTGGGCCAAAACCAACATTAAGGCATCTGGAATTTGTGGGCTAAACAGGAAGGATGGAATAAAGAAATGTGTTCCAGATGACTAGTAGTAGTTTTAATTAAGCTGCACTCCATAGCTGACCTACCTAGGGAGGTTGGTTAGTCTCCAAAAAATAAGATTTCTCACGGACTCTTGTGAAATAGAAACCACAGTGTAATAAGTAATTTTTCCGGTGGCTTACAGCTTGCTAAAATTAAGTGATTTCTAAGTTGACCCATGACTTGTTCAATCGAGCTTTCTAAGGTTGGGCATTGCAAAAAGAATTTCACTGCATGTTGTACCATGTATGATAGTGTATGTGATGATTAAAGTCTGAATCTGAAATCAGTGAGCAGTGAAATTTATGCACTTCAGCTGATCCATTACAACAAACGAAGAACAGAAACAGTATCTGCTGGAGGGTTTCTTGAGCCACAGGGCCAAATATCAAAAAGCTAGGAAGTCACTGCTGCTTGGTCTGGGAGATGGTGCATTATAGTTTGGAATTGAGTATCCATAGACTTCATTAATGCATTCTTGATATGACACTTGTTCAAATAATTGCTGCTTCAGTTTGTTATTAACATTTGTCTCCACAGTAATTATCCTCAACTGGAAATAGTTTAACTGCTGACAAAATTAAATCTATCCATATGATGATAAATCTGTTAATTTTAGACCTGTTGAGCAACCTTTAAATATTTCTTTAAAATTTACCATGAGCTTATGGCCTATGTTAACTGAAATTGGGCTTTTTGGATACATTGAACAGAATTATTCTGCACTGATGAACTTGTATCATATATACCCATGGGTGTCATCGCCATTCAACCAGAGGGGGACGTGTCCCCTTAACATTTCATAATTATTCGTTTGATTAAAAAAAAAGTTCTGAAACAAGTTTATTTTTTATTTGCACAAAACACCCAGGTATATACTGCAAAATATAATGAGTGGCAAACTGCAGTGAAAGGTATGATTGGAAAACTTTCCTAGTTTTGCCCTGTAACAAACAGATGTTAGTTGTCCTCTTTCTCGATGTAGGGCTTTGCAGCTGATCGAGCCATCTTTCGGGCTAGAAATCTCTCCCTGGCAGAGCTAACAGTCTGGTTACTGTTGCGTTTTGCAAACTTACTGACCTGTTTTACTGCAATTTGGGCACAACTTGCAGCCTTTATATCCTTTTCCTTCCCATCTATTTGGATCTTTTCTTTCTGTTTTTCTGCCTTTATTATTTCTTTGTCATTTATTTTGCAATAGTCTCTCTCTTTCTGTCTGTCCTTCCTTCTCACTTCATTCCTGTTATGCTCTCTCACTTTCATGCTTATTTCCACTCTGTTTCTCTTTCCATATCTGTCCTCTTTGTCCCTCTCCCACCCCTCACATACTCCATCCTCCTCCCTGTCCCTCCCATCACGCCCTCTGTCTTCATCCTGGTGCCAGTTCGTGTTTCCTCTGTCTTCATTCCGATGGCCATGCTTATCTTCTCTCTCTATGTCCCTTTCTTTTTTCCCCCTCTGCACTTTCTCTAGTTTCCTCTTCTTCTCTCGATCATCACTGTCTGAAGAAGTAGATCTTTGACGGTAGTGCCTCTTGGAGTGGTTACTGTTTCCGTTTGTCTTTCCAAACTCCACGTTTGACCTCTGGTCTTTATCAGAGTGAGGCTCCTGATCACAGTCATTTGCTTGTGGTGACAAGTTTACAACTGTAGATTGTTCATCCTTGGATTTATCAGGTCTGTGACAGGTTTAACATTTCAGAAAGTTACAATTTTTCTCCATGATTTTAAAATCAGAAGATGCACAAATTGTGGGTAATAAATAAATGCATATATTATTATCAACACTTAGGACACTAGAATGCCATGTTTCCTTTTCTAACCTCTCAGTTCTCTGGTTAGGAACAGGTTCTTCTCCCACTGTCTGATTCAGAAGGTGTCTGTAAAATCCGCTGAGATCCTTTTGCTTCTTTACATCCAAAGCAGCTGAAAAAAACAACAGTATTTACACTTTGTAACTTTTATCCTTTTGCATTCACGAAGTTATTTCCAGCAATCCTGTAGTAGTTATTGCTTATAAACAACATTTAAACACTCTGAAAGGGCTGGTGTGGACTTACCCTCCAACTCTGCTGCTTTCCTCTCTTTCTCTAGTTCCTCTTGTCTTTCTTTGAGCTTCTGCCTATATGCTGATGTGACATATGCTTCTTTATCAGCAAATTTCTCGCCCTCTGCCTCTCTTTCTTTCTGGATCTTTCTTTCTTCGCGCCGTTCTTGCTCCTTCTTTCTTTCTTCAACAGCTTTCATTAGTTGCTTTATATACTTTGGCTAAAAAAAACAGCACCGGTCTGTTTTGTTCAGGGTCCCCTATGCTCTATATAATAATCTTCTTAAAATAAATCTATCAATATTCCATAAGACTAGTTTAATGAAGATTAATGAAACATACCTTTTGGTCTGGACCTCCTAACAGCTTCTTATTGCTCTCAAATTTCTGTTTCTTAATGTCCTCATACACATTGTCATACTCATAAACACTGCTGTCCTCTTCCAGAGCCTTTTGCATCTCAAGGTGGGTCTGACATGGGTATCATTTAAAAAGTATTTCATATTAATAAGACAGCATGCAACTGTTTCTCACTATCAGAGGACAACACAACTGTTAAAGCAGTAGAAAACTGTTTCCCAAAAATACACAAACCTCATTGTATAAAAAAAATAAATAATCATGCATATTGTTAGAATCATTGCAAGAAAAAGGGCTACTGGCACAGTAGCCAATCTAAATCTTACTTGCTTCATCATTTTCTTTTTGAGTGCCTCCTTCTGCAAAGTCACACCAACAGAAGTCTATGAATGAAAAAACGCGTCAAAAACACATCATAGCTATTGAATATTGGAATGTGTAAAACTCGTTAAACAATAGTACTTCTTCATCCGAGTCATCTCCAAATACAGAGGGTCGTACGAACAAGCTAGATTTGGAAGACCTTTTCTGGTGTAATATGAGCCCGTACCTGAAAAGAGAGAGAAATTTAGGGACAAACATTCATGACATTTGGGTTCACACATCTAGGTGTAACAATACTTGCTCTGGTTTTGTCATTCACAGCAGTTTTCACAATTAGCGTATTTAAATCTAGCTTGTCTCACTTAACGTTTTATTTCTATATCCAACCAGCCATCCTATTATAATATTGAATACCAGTGACAAACAATCGTCTTCAGAAACTGAAAAGTGTGGAAAGCTACAAAAACCGATCAATGTATGTAAGCTGCACTGTCTCGGTTAAAACATGCAGGCTGCTCTGGCTTGGTTAGCTTTTAGCTTCCGTAACACTTGGTTAAATAGTTATTTTTAATAAAATAAAAATAATCAGGCCAAGAAAGCACACACACATCTTGAAGTAGAAATATTTAGTCTCCATTATGAGATTAAAAAGGTCCAGAATTGAACACGAATTTTCGACTCTCAATTCTAAGCAACTTACTGTTTACCACCGGAGGCCGCCATCTTGTCTTGGACACAATCTGAACAACTAGAACTGCAGTTTCGGTTCTAGTTGTGACAGCGAAATATATAGTTAGAATATTTTAGCCATAAAAATAAACAAGTAAGCAATATTTCGGCATTTATTCGATGCAAACTGATTTTAAATGTATGTGAGTGCCATGTGAAAAAAGTGATGATCAAATTAATAAATGTTCTTTCATAACAAGATTTTTCAACCGGTATATTTTCGATGTAAAATAGTTAACAGGTTAAAATGTACTTTAGCATGCACAATTGTTAGAAGTAAACAGCATGAATTCAAGGTTCGAAAAAAAAACACCTTTACATGGTTGAAGTAAAGAGTTACAATTGAATTACAATAATATGAATAAATATAAAACAATGATAATACAATGTTGACTCAACATTTAATTTTATATACTCTTTGTATGGAATTTGTATGCTTTGTTTTAGCTTGTCTAAAAAAAAGTGGATAAATTGGCAGGGCACTAATTTGAAAACCATAACCAGAGACCAGTGGCCTGATTCCATGGCATTAATCAAGATTAATGAATTACAAAGCATTTCATTAATTTTAGTCAAGTTCTACGCCATATATATGTAAATATAAATGCAAGATACTTTGAGTCAGTCCGCGTCACTCGTGTTCTTTAACCAATCAGATGTGACCTCACCATTTCAACCAATCATAACCCGCCCGGAGCGCAGCTTAAATCCTTTTTACATGAAAAAAAACAGGGGCCTGGGGCCTGTACTACGAAGCGCATTTAGCTAGGTCTTATTTATTTAGGTGCGACCTCCCACTTGACAAATCACGGTTGTCCCAGGTGGCACTAATCAT